>JAECUM010037704.1:0-45621 GCA_016617855.1 Megalonaias nervosa
ATTATCACATTTATAAGAAATGCAATAAGCCATTCTGTTATACCAGTACAACAAATTTCATCATGAAAATCAAACTCATTTGCTAAGCTTTCCTGCATAACCTGGTTGCTTCTGGTCATTCCAAATTCAATGTTGGTGACAGGTCATCGTTGCCATATTCCTTTTCTCTCTCTCTCTCTCTCTCTCTCTCTCTCTCTCTCTCTCTCTCTCTCTCCAGCCTCTTTCAGGACATCAGTGTAACTTGGTTGTCTGCTCTGTTTTCACACTGTGTGGTGCACATATGGAACTATTTTTATCTCTTTAAATAAATAACAATGCAACCTAAATATTTGTCAGGTTTTTTTGCTTTTGGGATCAAACAATAATCCCCACTTTTGTTACATCAGATATTGTCTTACTTTAACTCAACAGAAACTGAGGCTAGTATGGGCCAGTTTGCAGCCTGACAGCTGATATACATGACCCTATTACCATAAAATTAATGTCCTTTGCTAGCAGTTAGTCACATTCCTAATGGGACTATGACATAACCTAGACAGAATAAACCATACTACGCCCTGTTGTGGGCTATATATCACTAACTGGACTAAGTCAGTTGGCAGGTGCCGATCTCTCAATTAAAAGAATTCACAGCAGGTGCCGATCTCTCAATTAAAAGAATTCATAGCTTAATTACACAAATGAATTAATGGAATTCACTTCTTGTCTTAACTACAGTATTTGCTAACTTTCATTAGCATAACATTTCCAGATATAGTAATATTAATTCTTACATGACTCATATCAATTAAGAAAGAGAAATCCACATAATTCTTACAATTAGTATCATATGTAATGCATGAAATTTCTAGAATACATGATTTCTGTTACATACAAACAAGTAAATTTGAACAATCTCATATCAAGAAAATATTTTATGACATTTGTAGAATACATGAGTCATATAACATTCAAGAGCAATGAATGCAAGCAGTTAACTTCTGAACTCAAGGAAAATTTAAGTATGAATTTAAAACAAACAAATTCAAACAACTTACATCAAAGAACATATGGTATGCGACTGAGACAGTACCTTGTGTCATCTGAGACTCAATCTTTTCTGTGAAGCCAGATCTCTCTTTTCCTTTAAGTCCTGTGTTCTTCAACTTCCAGACACCCATCCCTTGGACAGTTTATAGGGAGAAATACATGTTGTATCATGGAGTCAACTTTTTGGCTTCTCACAGAAATTTAGACTGACTAATTTCATGAGGGAAATTGCTTAAAACATTTTATTTTGTCTGGGAGAAACACACACCCCTCAGTTAGCTTAGCCAGTCTGGATTAAATTTATCTGACCACCAGAAATGTAAATTGCCCATTGAAGTTAGAATAATTCTCTCAATTCCGCTTGTATTAATAGCTACTTCTGGAAAACTCATTTTACAACACTTTTTTCAAATGGCCCAAAATTATCACTGGATTGTCTGCACTTTGTTATTTCTCCCCTACTTAACCCAAAATTAACCTCGCCTCTCTGTGTCTGTAACCATTATCTCAATTAAAAATCAATCTTGCCCCAGCAAGAGCATCACACACACACACACACACACACACACCACCCCCCATCATAGGCTAGCAATTTATTGTGGGCCTAGCCCATACGTCAGTGTTAATTGGTACATGTTACGCTCACCGCAGCAAGATTCCCTCAGTAATGGTGCAGTAATCATCTCTCAATATTCACTCTTTTATAAAACTCTGTGTCCAGGGCTTTTAGTGTAACCATCTTCCTTCCATCCCTTCTGTCCCATTGTGTCAGTTTGCATGTCAGTATTCTAGTTTCACTCAGTAACTTTCATAAGACTTCCTTAATCAAAACCAAATTTTTGTAATGGGTTTAGTATTCAGAAGAACTGGCTCATATTCAGTTTGCCCATTTTTCCATCAAATTTTCAATGAGTTATGGCCCTTGTTTGACATAAGTTGGCATTTACAATTAGTTTTTGTTGAGTACGTTACGAAGACTTAATTGGTTGAAGTCAACTGTTGTATAATGTTTCATACTGAGAAGGCCAATCTCAGATTTCATTTTAACCTTTTTCATAACTATGGCCCATGTTTCACTTACAACTTTTCACTTGCATATTGAGCCAAATTACAACATGTTTGCAGGGAAATATGTGGCTGTTTCATCTGAGCAAATCTTAATTTAGAAGGCATATTTCAAAATTTTAAAAGGCATCATTTTGAATGAAATAGTGAACAAACTCTTCTGATGTGCAAGGAATATGGGTTAAGGTTTTCTTAAAAATTGGCAAAAGTAATAATAGTATAGGTATAATAGTATAGGTGTCTACATTTTATCAAAATATAATTTCTGAAACTTCCATATATAATTCATGCAAAAGATTACAAATTTGATGGACAATGTTACACTCCATGTCGAAATTCAACAGTTGCTAATTAAGGGAGATAACTTCTATTACTTATTAATATTACCATGCACAGTTGTTTCCCTTCAAAATTGTTCAGTGTTGTTTGGATTTTAATTTTAAATCTCACGTTTGTGCCAGATCTGATGAAAAGTTGTGATTTCAATAAGTTGTCTAGACATTGATGTCAAGAACATGATGCACTATTTTGACATTTAATTCATACGTAATAAACCTTAATATTATGTCAAATGTTTGGCTTGAATATTTATATTCAGTGAGCCATTAAGCCAGTGCATCAGATTGTTTGTAATTATTGTTTACTGACTTAGATGAACTAAATCAAGTATTGTTCCTTATGCCTTCTTTTTTTCCTTTTCTTTTTTCTTTTTATTTCAGGCAGGACAAGCGTATTTTATTTCTGATGGTGCTCCTGTCAATACATTTGATTTCTATAGACCTTTGGTAAGTTTGTCTGTTTGAATTGTGTAAGATTAAATTTTTTTTATTTCATTTTAATAAACAGTGGTGTTAGATTCAGTGTGTATTGTTTTGGTCATCCACTTAGGTTTAATATAACCAGCATTCCAGAGGAACAATTCAATATATTCAGATGTAATTGAGTATGTACATTGTGTCATAGACCTGGATGGGTTTTGTCTTGTCAGCTCCATTTTTGACATAGTTGTGGCCCTTGAAGTTTGTAACTGGCACAGCTCGGGAACCATTCAACATATTCTGATGCAGTTTGGTATCAGTGTTTTCATAACACCTGTCTTTAATGGGTTTATCTTGTCTACTCCACTTTGTTCTAACATCAACACAAATTTTCTGGTAAATGCCCAGCAGGACAAATTTTAGTGAAGAGGCCTATTGTGATATAATAGCTATAGTCTGGGCTTGATAGGGTAGTGATCTGGAACACTGAATGGCCAGAACATACAAACCCCATTAGAAAAGTTTGTTGTTATTATTGTAGTTTTATTCACATTTTTTTTAAATACAATGTCAGAGTTTTAATAATGTAGAAAATATTAAATAAACAAGAAAGAAGTATCTGTTTCAGAATGTTAATTCTTTGATTAGTTCCATTTTATTTAAATTCATTTTTTCAGTTCTATCATTCTTACAATCTTTTGTAAGTGAAAAAAATAAAGAACTTCCAGTTTCATCAGTACAGTTATTCATAATAATAATCATTTTTATGCATAATACTTTGTGATTATGCCAGGGATCAATATCAGAGGACTGGAAGGATCTGAATTAAGACCATTAATGGAGTTATTAGAGTTAGTCCTTCAGTTTTTTGTCTCTCCTTTATAAGGAACAAATAGTTTTGCTGCTGTTTCTCCACATGCTCCATGTTATTTGGTGACAAATATTTCTTTAACAGTGGACAAAACAAATTTCTGGCATAAAAGATGGTCCTAGGACATCTATCTTCCTCAAAAGACATTAATAGCACTAAACGAACTAAACAGTTTTCAGCTGTGGTCAGGATTGAGAATGGACATGTCACCTTTGAAGCCACCTGCCATGTGAATAAAGCTTCCTGACCACCAGCATGTATACAGTTTTAAAATTGTCAGAGAATGGAGAAACTTAAACAGTTAAAAGATTTCCTTGGCAGAGTTGATCCTTCTGTGAGTACACAAGTTAGAATCACACCAACCTCCCACCCCAAATCTTGTGAAAATCCCTAAATCTAAATTTCATTCCAGAAGAGAACCAAATACTAATAAAAGCTGAGGTGTTTCATATATAAGCCAGACATTACTTTAATGAAAAGGAAAGTAGACCAATTTACTGCAAAATCAACTTCTTTTAAAAAATGTCCAAAAACATGTCTCAGCTCCTTCTGAATGGATGGTCATATAGCATGTTTCTTCAGATATGTTACCCAATCATAATACCTTAGTAGAACTACTACTACCTTGCATATCCAACCCTCCCAGATACAAAATTTTAGCTTAAAAAAGCTAAATGCTACCTGCCCTCCAAGATGGCGGCAAGAGTGATCTCCCCTTGGCACTGTTATTAGTGCCAAATTCCATGAATATTTCAGTTACTACTTCCACTCGTGCCAAGCCACATGAATTCCATTACCAAGTTTCTAGAAGTTCTACACTTAAGTTGGAGAAGTCTTCACACATAAAGGAAGTATACTTAATCTAATGTTTACAACTTTTCTTTCTTCCTATGATGAAAAAATGCTACCTATATAATTTTATGACTGCCATCATGACAAACTTAATAGTATTTACATGCTTGTATGGGTAGCCTATGCAACATCTCACAAAGTTCTGGCTTTTGTTATATATTATATGTTTATGCAAGTCTCTCATGGGCTATAGAAAACTCTTTATGATATGTATAATTCCACTATGACCAGGTACATACAGGTAAGTTTTCTATATCAGTGTAACTTTAGCATTCATGCATCTCGTTCTGCCAGCTGTAAATTCGAAGTTGCTGTTAAGGTGTTACCTAGGGTATGTTGAGCAGCTTTGTTTAATACTCCTGCCATTCTGGAGATTTACTCAGTACAGGTTCAAATCACACCAACAACAAAAGAAAATTTTTTTTCTGTATATCTTTCTTGTAAACAGACAAATCTGACCTACTACTGTCTCGGCAATTTGTTCATCTAGGCATGGAGGTAAACACTCTGGTAAACAGAGTTAATATTCCTTAGGAATGGGCATTGAAAATCAGTACCGTGGTAGATTCTTTACTTGTGAGGAACACTCTTTGTTCAAGAATTCCTTTGCCTGCTCAGCATGCTCATTGTGGCAGTGGACCTCATCATCCAGGGTCACCTTTTTATGTACCCATTACAAATGATTCTTTTATCACAATGGAAGCCAAAAGTTTGCCCACTGGACCAGTATCTTGTTATCTGCATAAGTATGAGGTACCTTCACTTGGCTCACATTGGGACCTTTGCAAGTACAACCTCAAAAAATCACAGTTGATATGGATGCAAGTGGGTTGGGAGCACACTTTCAACCATCTTTCCTGGAAGCCAGTGGAGTGTGGTTTCCTCAGGAATGGCATCTACATATCTAGTATTCTAGAGATGAAAGTCATTTTGAAAGCCTTTCATTGGTGGCAGGAATACTTAAATGGAAAGTTAGTTCTCATTCAACTCTATGGTGGTGACTTATCTTAAACAGCAAGGTGAACCCAAGTCCCCGCACCTATGTATCTTGGTGTGGGATTTTCTAAAGTGATGTCTTTAATAATAACTCCACATCCAAGTTCATCATATTCCAGGCTGACTAAACATACTAGTAGATTCATTGTCCCGGAACAATCCACTAATAGATACAGAATGGTCTCCTCATGCCATGGTTTTCACTCAGATATGTGCAATAAGGTGGAATACCAGACTCCTAACCTTTGTCTCACCAGTCCTGGATGAGATTGTCTGAGTAATTGATGCTGTATCCATTGATTGGAACAGCCTGGATGAAAATGCTTGTCCGCCAACACCTCTGATTCCCAAGGTGATACAGAAAACAAGAGAATCAGAGTGTCACCTGATCCTGATTGCACCACTCAGAAGTTGTGGATCAACGATCTTATCAGTCTTGCAATGGAAATTACCAGGAAAATCAGGATATTTCCTCGTGCTCAAACAACCATGGCGGCAGTTGTTTCATCCCTACTACTGACCCTGCACCTCAGAATGATATTAAACAAGCCCTCAAATATTAACAGTTCTCACAGCCAGTTGCAGAGAGAATCATGCAAGTAAAGACAGCCCTCCATTCTGAAAACATATGAAGAAAAATGGCAAATTTTCTCAAAATGGTATACTCGAAAACACATAACTGCAGGCATGAATACCTCAAATAGCTTACTTTCTCCTCTGGCTCTTCGAAGAGAAAAGGTTAGCACTTAGGACAATCTAATGTTACCGCTCCACAATTGCCGACACCTTGCACTATCATGGAAGAGAGGATATCAGACAAAACAAAAACTTGTCAGACTTTCTCTCCATCATTATTTATCCATGCCCAAAAACATTAGCTCTGTGCCTAAAGTGGAACCTATCATGGGGACTAAGCTTACTGGACAAGACACCATTTGAACCGCTTTCAAGGGCATCATTGGTTCACCTTTTATATAAGACTTGCTTCATCATCACATTAGTGATGGCAAGCAGAATTGGCAAAATACATGCTGGACCTTGACTACATGCAGTTTGAACAAGATGGATCATCTTCACTCTTGATGATACCAGCTTTCACTGCCAAGAACAGGCCCCCATCTATGGGTAACCAGACTTTTGCAATGAAATATCACTGTCTGCTGTAGACACTTCAGCTCAAGGCCACCTACAGGACCTAGTGCAAGCTCTGAAGAGGTATCTAAATACAAAAGAGCCATTGCATACAGAGAGATCATGTCTCTTCTTTCCTTTAAAAAAGAACACGATGATAATTATCACAGATGTTTTTGTCCCGGATAAAGTAGGCTAATGACTCGGCATTTCAAGAAATATCCCCTTGTCATGAATTCCTTCAAATATTCAAATACTTTTGGGCCATTAGAACATCAGTCTCTTTAAGGGACTCTTGGTTGTCATTTTCAGATCCTGCACAACCCACTCAATAAAATCAAGAAAATATACTCTTAAATACCTAATGAGAAGTACCTTAAGGTTTGGAATATAGCTGAATGGTTAAATCAAAATACACAACTGTCCATAATCACTAATTCACAAAAAATATTTGCAGAATTTCACAAAGGCAGTATGATGTGTTATATATACTTGCTTGGTATTGTGTGCTTGACTTTGTCTGTAAAAGAGTGTAGAGGCTTGTCCTTCCTGACTTTTTTTCATTTTTTTTTTGAAGATGTTTAGTTCGATTTGAGTTCAAGGCCTGACCTTATTTATGAACTTTCACTGTTGTAGAAGCTAACTTATTTACAATTTGTTGGAATTTTTCACTTACAATGACACACATCTTGGGCATTTTATTGTGTTTTAGGTCAAGTGAAATTAGTATACAGAGAATGAAGTAAACACAATCATTTCTGTCTTAAGTTCACTCTTTTGAATAATTTACTGTTATGTTCAGACATAATGTGAGAGGAATCATTAAATTATTCAATGGAATTACAAAGTGCTCATTGACTCTTTGGACTAGAACACTTCTTTGGGATTATTTTGAATTTATTCAATGTTATTCTGGATTATATCATTGTGATACATCATGGCAATTGGTATGTCAGCTTATTCAAGACTACTGCTACATCAACACATTCAAGATCATTGGAATTGGAACATTCTAAACTTTTGGATTTGTGATAGAACATTTAGGATTATATGGGCTTTAATTATCAATACTGGTAGTTTCTATTAAATTTTCACTTTGTTTCTAGGAAAATAAATTATTTGTTGATTTTTCTAAACTTGTTCATTTTGCTTGTTTTTGTTACATTGTTTAAGACCATAGATTCTTAAGAGATGAAATTCAATTCAGTTCAGTTGCATGTACTTTCTTGTGTTACATAAAAGATTAACCTAATAGATATTATTTCCACTATGCAAAGTACTGACCATTCAGTTAATTTTGTATGTCGCACTACCATATCAGAAGGGGGCATATTGTTTTGCTGCTGTGTATCCATTTGTTCTGACATGAATCACAAATATGTTTTAGTGAAATAGCACAGTAACTGGTCAACTTAGCTTAGAACCATGAATTGTTTCACACTTTATCATGGTCTTAATATTTGACTTTCATGCAGTTGCAGGAATTTTTAACTTTTGTTTCCCCATTTTGAACTTTTAGGACTTACACTTACTTAACAAAAAGCCTTGTTAGCTTCATTCACCAAGACATATTAAATTTGTACAATTTTTATGCATAAATAAATGACATGATAATAATTTTGAAGCAACTATAAATATATTTCAAATTTATTTATTTTTTAATCTTTTGGACTTGGGCTTTTTTGGTCGGTAGTGGGGAAGTGCATGTCGTACCAACATAAATCTTGACCAGCTTTTTAGGTCTGCAGGTCACTGTTCAGATGACCTTATGGATGGTCTGTTGTCCATTATCTGACATCCACTGTCTGTCTGTCTGTCTGCTAGTACAAGTATATTATTGCTACTGCTTTGGAACTACTTGTAGGATTGGAATGAAACACACACACACACATGCATGTACACACACACACACACACACACACACACACACACAAACACACATTGATAGTTGGTCCTGAATGAAAACATTGAAGCTCAGACATCATTATTGTCACTACAGCAGCAATCTTGAAAATCTTGTCATTGCTTTTCCCGAATGGAGGGTCATATCAATATAGCGTTTTAAGTACAAAACTTGGTATGATGTCTAGTTGGTCCGACATGACTTCCAGTGTGGCCACCATGGCAGTCATCTTAAAAATAATGTTAACTTCTCCAAAAATTGAGAGTCATATCAAATAAGGTTTCCAGCAGAAGATTTCTAATGATGTCATGTTGGCCCTAAATGAAAATGGTGCCAATCTAACATCCAATGTGCCAAGTACAGCAGGTAATTTGAAAATCTTTAGATTGCATAAAAATATCAAAAATGGTTTCAACACTTAGCATATAAAAGGGAATTCTTTGAAATTCTTGTTGTCCATTTCAGTGTTAGTCTCTTTGAGGGACTCTTGTTTCATTTGTTGTTTTAAGGACAAGTTTTAGACTTCATCGAACATTTCAGGTGGAAGGTCTTGGATACCCTGTGCCAACAATACAGATCCCTATTTCTCTTGTATATTTCTTTGGTAAGTAAATCTGGTTTTGTCTCATTCTTATGGTAAAACCTATAAAGTTTGAGTACATTTATAATTACTGTATTTTTCTTGGGTATCAGGATTTTGTTTTAATTTTGTGGTTGCTACAAACTGCAGATTTACGGTAATGAAACAGGGATTAATGATCCATCAGTGGAAACAACTGGAACCCTTCCCCAATCCACAAATTTTAATACCAATTCATACAGTGTTTCCTTTGATGGTCAAATATCTATGTTTCACACTTCAGGTTTAGGTATATAAAAAAATTACAGTTAGATTTACTGTGAAGTTTTCCCACCATGTTTTGCAAACTTGAGTCCCTTAGTTCAGCTCATAATAATGTTCATTGATCTGTCCATTCATCTGTCACACATTGAGTGAACTTACCTTTTCTCAATCCAAGGAGTGTATGGAATCTGTATCATGCAAACTTGAAAGACATTTTACTCAAGAAGAGTTATAGAACTCTATCAGGGTAGGCACTTCTTGATCCCAGGAGTGAATGGCATCTGTCTTTTGCAAACAAGAGATACATAATGCTCCTGAAGAATTGGAGCACTGTATCAGGGTTTGCAGTCCTGTGAAGGTTCCAGAGACTGGATCACACATCTCTGTGAAGGGAAGCTGCGATATCACTCTGGATTGTCTGATCACTGTCACCTGACCAGTGACTGGGCACCGGTCTTCAAGAACTGGGCACTGGAGTCATATCAGCTGGACAGGGATCAGGTCAGTATTCTGGGTTCTTTGTTCAGATATATAAATGGATAATCAAGACGGATCATTTTTGTAATGATCAGCCGTCTTGAGCATGGTTAATGCACTCTTGAAAAATCCTTAAATATTTTGATTGCCTTGAATACTCCTTGAATTTCAAGAAATATTTTTCCTTGAAAAATCCTAGAAATTGTTTAAAAATTCCTTGAATTTATCTGAATGAGTACAACAGGTTAAACTGAATAAAACTTTAACTGTTTAAATTCAGATATTTTCTTATTTGCATACTTTCCAAAGATATATAATAAATATGTAAAATAGGATAAAATTGGGTGGCTTAAAAGACACATGACAAAAAGTAGTTCCCAGATGGAGTAGTATCCCTTTCATATAGTGCCACAGCTGTGTGCTTTTCTTCTACACTAGTACCTATTTGTTCAGTGATAAACATATGGAGAAACTTCAATTTCCGTAAGAGAAAATAATCCTTCAAGATGTTATGTCTTTGGAAATTACTTGGAAAAAACTCGTGGACAACATGATCATGCTGAAAATCTCGTCCTGAACAGACAATCATATCAACATGAGGTCTTCATTAAAGGACTTACTATGATGTAACCCCCTGTGGGTGCAGGAATGTAGAATAGGCCTGACGCTCTCTCCTGTCCAGAGGGCATGGGTGGCTGAGTGGTCTAAATCACTCACTTTTACCAATTCCAGCCATCTCACCTCTATCATTTCTTGGGCTTGGCCGACATGGCTATGTGAGAAAGCTGCCAGTTGCTTCTCTTTGGTTGGCTGTTCTTCCCATGGTTTAACATGTTCTTCCTCCACTAGTTATACCGGCCAGCTTATCATGTGCTGAAAAATGGTGTTAAACCCACCACAGCAACAACTCTTCTGTCTAAAGCTGTACTTTTTTAACTGATGTGTTTCTCAAGTACATTTGGTCACAGAGTGGTGCTACACATCATGTGGATACATCTTGATGTGTATGACACTAATTTACCAAAAGCTCATTGGATGGCGCAACATTCATGGCTATCATTTTATTTGTTAATTCAGATGTTACAGTGTTTTTCAAACTGTACTTGTTACATGTTGCTGTGTTTATGCTGTTAAACCTGGAAACTTTGATGTAAATGCAGCAAATGCAAAAGTAGTTCTATTTTGCAAGTCAGGAAGGAATGATTTTTAAATGGTACCTACAATAGTGAAAAGTTGCACATGTAATTGGTTTTAAGTTTCTAGGCCTTTTATCAAGAGAAGTTAACTTTAACAAAGCAAAAGCTAGTCTTTTTCAGCAAGCTATGAAAGCTGTGTTCTTTGTTTTAAGAAAAGCTATTAATGTTAAGTTTACCAACAGATTTTGCTTCTTTTGATGCTATGATTTTATCAGTATTACTTTATGGAACAAAAGACTTGAAGCTGCTCCCGTGTTCTGTTTTTCATAGTAAAACGCAAAAGGACATATATAAACATTGGCAGAAATTTCAAAGCACAAAGTAATCTTAATCAACAAGAAGTTTGCTGCATCACCCAAGTGATAAAATCATGCATCTTGATGACTTGGTGGAGTTGATAATAACTGGAATGCAGAGAACAAGATAGCTAACTATATGGACACATCTATTTTTGTGCACCTTCACACTTGTTTTTTCTCAAAGCAATCTATCCACCAGAAGAAGTTTTTGGGCAGGGATGCCAGCAGCATCATTCAGGCCAGGAGAGCTTCAACATCCAGGGTCTATGATGCCAGGTGGAGAATCTTCTGTCACTGGTGCAGTAGGAAACATGTTGATCCTAGCTGTCCTTGTGTAACTTTGTTTGCTGATTTCCTTTGCCCCTTTGAAAACAAAAGATGTTCAGTGTCAGTTATCAAGCATTATAGACATGCAATTCCAACACAGTATAATGACCTTGAACTAAAACCTTTTGTGAACCTCTGAGTGAGGCCTCCTTTAGGGACCTCTCACTCAAGACTGTGCTCTTTACTCACTAGCATCAGTCAGAAGATGCAGCAAAATTTGTTCCTTGCCTATTGACACAGGCTGTCTCCTGTGTAATTGAGATTACAAATCTGTTTCTCTCAAATGGGATATTTAGAGCCCATGAGGTTCAAATGGTTGCTGCTTTATGGGCCTACCATCATCACTTCTCCTTGGTGGACTTCATGACAGCAGCATTTTGGCATTCCCAAACTGACTTTCTCCACCAGTTACCTCTGCTTGTTAGCATCTTCGGTGGCCTGTGAGGCCCCTCCAGAAGGAGGGACTGACCATTCTAGGAGTCGATCACCTCCTTCAAAAGAGAGATGTTTTTTGACTATTTTTGTTCTGGGCCACGTGTGCTCCATCCAAAGAGAGAGCTGGTGTACCATTCAGCTTGTGCCCCAAGTAGGGTTGCTTGCTCCTCTTATGAAGGTGGTGCACCACACATAATGTTCAGGATTTATAGGTTACTGCATTTGTATGGGAAAATATGAACGAGTTATTCAGATGGATATACTGCACGACCTTGGGAGTGCAGTATATCTGACAAAATGAGTTCATACTTTCCAATACACATGCAGTAACCTTTTTATTATATACTCATTTTCTTATTCTACCCAATGCTTAATTATATAAACAAAAATACACTATAAGAAACAAAATAACTGAATTTATGCTGTATTCCAAACTAAATACACAAGCGCAGATTCATCATTACACAACAACATTATTAATGCGCACATAACTCTGCCCAGATCAATTTGAACTTAGTCGCGTGCTAGACATAAGTTTCAAAAGAAAATCGCATTTTGGTCTACTTAAAATTGAAATTTGGAGTCATATTTTGAATGAATGCGCATTGAAACAACTTTTCCATTTGATATGAATGAAATAGATTTTGGTATTTTTGTCGAAAAAATTTCGTGATTATGGGCTGGATTTATCTACATGAAGTACATTAGATTTCAGCAGCGTCTGTGCCATTTCTACATGAAATACATCGGATTGAAGCAACAAGGGAGAAGCGTGTTGACATCTGCAAGTGTGTTTCTGTTCTGTCATTGAATGATTCAAATCATTATGTGAGAAAAATATGAAGTCTTTCAATTGCAATTATCAAAAAGATGCTATGTTTATTTCATTTTGAGTACAGTAAGGAGGATGTAATTGCACTTGGAACATAGTCGAAATTACAGTACAATTTCTAAATTTGTAATCAGTCTTAAGAACCCATGACATTGCTCATGTAATTCAGATTTGCAGAACTAAGAAAGTTCATTTTGAGGAAATTCAGGATGTAAAACTGTAAGTATATTTTTTGCCATTCTTATTACCAGCTAAAGAAGACAGTTGATGCCTTGTCACTTGCATGTTATTTGTAAGGACCCTGTCTGGCATCTATAGTTAGCCTAAATATGAAACATTTTATCAAAAAAGTTAATGCGGATTATGCCAAAGTAGCTGGTATGTGGCAGTCCACAAAACATCTCCTTTAGTTCATTCAGAAACAAATTTAATCAACCAAAATGTAAAGTGTCTACTACGAGAGTGCACATGATTTGTTTACAAAGTAGTTCCTAATACACTATTGGCCACACGGGAGTTCAATATGAAGTTGCGTACAAGTGCATTGTCATAAAATATTGAACGATTCTGACAATGTAAAGTTAACGGAGATAAAAATGAGCATATAATAATGTTTGTTTTGCCTCTGGGACCTATAGTTGTGGCAACAATATGTGGCCCAAAGAGACACCAATATTCTGTCACATGGACCTCTCCCTCAATGGTGAGTACATTCCATATTCTGTTTTTGATGAATTACAACGAGAGCATCAGTTTACCCACTTGACTGACAAACTCAGCTATACAACAGGGACAGATAAGTAATTGCTGTTATTAAAATGTAGTTTTTTTGGGGTAATACTAAATTTAATTATACAATACTTACCTTTTGTTATTGTCAAATGCCTTCCACCTACCCTGCTCTGATGTCCTGGCAGAATCTGTCTGTGAAAAGACAACAGTTCTCCACATACCACAAACCAGGTGCATGAGTAGATAATACTAATGATTCTACACTCTGTGGGATGATATATGCACATTGAATGGATGATGGTGTTAGGCATGAAAAATCATAAGCTACACAATAGCAATGGTTAAAAATTGCAGAGTTAAAATTAGTTTTACACCTCACCCCCCCCCACCCCCCAAAACAACATTTTATCACTCCAGGAATTGGGCTTTAGGGGTGTCTGGACTGAACCAAGAATCCATGTTGACTGCTATGATGAAATCCCCTTGTAATTCCAAGTAAGAGTATGAGATTTAAAGGTGGAGCTGTGAACATTGTAAAAGTTATGAACAAGGGCCTAGTTTCAAGGTGGTTCTGAAAGTTCTAGGGGAGAGTTTCTGATTGTGTAATAGAGTAGCTGTGGCATCGTGGGTCTTAAGTTAGCGGTTGGCAAATAAGTAATTAAAGACACTGACCTTTTTCAAGTTAGCAGTTGGCAAATAAGTAATTAAAGACACTGACCTTTTTCAAGTTGGCAGTTGGCAAATAAGTAATTAAAGACGTGGACCTTTTTTTCAAGTTAGCAGTTGGCAAATAAGTAATTAAAGACACTGACCTTTTTCAAGTTATTTTGTCAAGTTTTGGTGTTCTTTGCTCTTTATTAACATACGTTTAATTTCCAGTATAAATCAGATGATTGTTGGAAACGATCAATAAATGGACACTGTATAGATGCCATGTTATGCAAAGGGCGTTACTCTGATGTCAAAGTACATGTGGTGTCGAAAAAATATTTTTTTATGATGGCACGTACTTAACTTGTCCTTTTCTTGGGACATTTATTTATATGCTGCACAAATTGTAAATCAATTTGAAAATTGGATGCTACTACAATGGCTCTCCTTCTGTCACTTGTACCCTCCAACTAAACTAATCTGAGAGAATTAAAACAATGCATATGTAACCACTTTTGACCCAGGAGGGTTGGGGGGGGGGGCTGGGATTGCAGTGAGAATGGGCATGGCACACCATCATGAGCATGAAAGTGTATGTTGACCATGCTGTTTAAACAAAACCAGGTGTTTCTGTGAAATGTAATAAATCGTGTACAACAAAGTTTTTA
This sequence comes from Megalonaias nervosa, assembly GCA_016617855.1. Taxonomy (NCBI): domain Eukaryota; kingdom Metazoa; phylum Mollusca; class Bivalvia; order Unionida; family Unionidae; genus Megalonaias; species Megalonaias nervosa. The sequence goes on from JAECUM010037704.1 coordinate 15,067, forward strand.
AGTCAACACCTGTCAATCGTGAAAGCCACCAGAAAAACAACAGCATTAACATCCTTCATAATTGTACTCTTATCTGCTACCATAGATTCGACCTCTTGCTTCTTGACAGATATGGTAATGATGCAATCTGACTCTTGCATAAAATATCAGTTGGCAAATTGGTTAACCGATTCATTACAGTGATATCAATTATAAGAAGAAATAGGTTTTATTTCAAAACATGGGGTACAGCCATCTTTTGAAAAAGTGAAATTCATGAGTGCATTTTTAAAATAATGTATTCACCGACAGTTTCAACATTTTCCTAAAATAAAACTGGTAATGCAGAACTAGTAACTTATGGTCATCCAATGTATATAAGATAAGCACACGATAGGTGGCGCTATGCAGAAAATTACCAAACACCTCCAATACCACAATACCAAAAACCTGCTATGATGTTGGAAGCTACCATATAAATAACTGTTTCTCATTATGGCAAATGATCTGATATGTATGATCAAGGACAAGAGATAAATGACACCAATATTAATAAACATTGTAGAAACAGATTTTCATTAGAGGAATTTTAATGTTAGTATTTTACTCTGTTGTGCATTTTCCAACAAAAATGTCTTATTTTTATGATTGATGATTAAATTCTGTTTCCTATCAAATCAGCTTGAACTGACTCGTTCAATCACAACTTGTATGCGCTCTTTTGCAAAACATCACCTTTGCAGATAAGGTACAAAAGAGACAAATCTTTCAACTTTACACAGTTTGAAACATGTCTCACAATTAAAGCTCCTGACTATTTTTGAAATGAAAAGACCCACATTTTAATTTCAGCAATTGGCACAAATTACCAATATTTTTTAACTAATCTTTCAGTTGGCTACATGTTTGCTTGCTTTCTTTCTTTTGTGAAATGGAAATAAAATTGTGACAAATATTTGGAGACTAATTAACTGATAACAAAACACTTTGTTAAAATAATAATTCCACAAGAGACTCGAAGTGTGTGCCTGCAACCATGCATCATTTTTTTATTCTTTATGAAAACTTTAAAAATAGTTTAAAAATAGTGTGCATCCAATTACTTCTTAGATGTGAAATTATTGTAGTAAAATTCCTACAATCAGAGCAGGAACATGTGTTAAAATCAATCAAATAGCCCAATGACATGGTTTCAGTTAATACCATCTTTACTCACTTATAAGTTGCATCCAACTGCAGACTGCTCAGACCCAGATATACCAGTTAACATGCCCCAGTAGATCTGGTTCTGTGCAGTTTGAAAGGTGATAATCAGTAGAATGAACAACATAGATCTCTGATCTGCAGGTGCATTTTGCTATGGCAGATAAGGATCTTTGTTGTATGCAATTTGAGTCGACTTATAAGTGAGTATGTTACAGTCCTTTGGAAGAAATATTAGATATTGATGCACTAATAGGGACAATTTAAACTGTCATTGTATTGTAGGCATCATGACATTTGCATATTCTTCATACTTGTAAAATTAAATTTTTCTGACTATTTTATGTGATTTTCTTGTCATGTTAGGCAAGTGGGCCCAATATGTATTTCGGAATTCACAATGGACTGAAATATGGCGGATGCATATTGATTTTACTGTATAATTTTAAAGGCATCATTGCATCAAGAAGTAAATGAGCAAAAAGATTGTCAATTTCTTTCATTTTTCTGCATTTGTAATCCATTTCAATCATCTTGACAAAATTGTACTCTTGTACTCCATTTGAGCCATCTCCACATAAAATTGTATTCTGGTAATCCATTTCAACAGTGTTGGCAGAAATTGTATTCTTATACTCCATTTCAGCCATCTTGACAGAAACTGTACACTTTTGTACTCCATTTCAGCAATTGTGACAGAAATTATACACTCCATGGTTGCCAGGGTATATAATTTCCAACCACTTTTGACAAGAACTGAGGTACACCCCTTCTCTCTCTCTATCTCTCTCTCTCTCTCTCTCTCTCTCTCTCTCTGAGGTTCATTCAATTTAAGCATACAGGAACACAGTGCAAGCCTATTTTAATCATTTGAACCTACTGTTTTATTTACGGTCTAGTTTGATTGTGCCTTGGCTGTGACCATACACTCACCAATTTCTCCCAGGGATTAGTTTGGGTTTTTTTGGGTCAGTGTAATGAAATATGGACAGTGGCTTATATTTAATAACTTGTAAAACATGACACTGTTGTATTCAGAGTTGCAAATATTAAATTTGTTATGGTGTATGCTATTAATTAAAACATCACCTATTGTGCAGGACATGTTTTATTTTCTCCACAGGTATACAAGACTGGAGTAACTCATCACTTTAGCATAGGTAAAGCTCGGCATGATTTAGGCTATTGTCCAACAATACAAAACGACCTTAGCAGTGTTGTACAGTATTACATCAGCACAGGCCACAAGAGGACACAAAAGCAGTCCTCCTTAATGTATTGGATTGTCAATGCCATTATTATGATTATATTTGCATGCTTCATCCTATCTTTGCTACCATCTGTAAAATGATGTGTCATTTTCGCCTCAGTTTTTTAAATATTTTAGTAGGATTCAGTCCAGTTGTACCTCTGTTCTCAGAAATTTTATACCATCCACATGGAATTAGTAAATCAATCTGATGAAAAAGGCATTATTTTGTATTATTAATAGTAAAGGCAGTTTGACGTCTTTTTATTTAATTTATTTTACATATTTCATCATCAGTTACCAAATAAACCCTAACAAGCCAGTTTCAGATTTCAGATACCAATAAGTGCAAAATTATGATTGTTAACATTCTGACATTCCAAATGAAAATGCAAAAAAACAACACAATTCAGGAATGTTGGAAAATACGTTGTCTTGAGTTTAAGTATTTTGAACATTTTCATAAGTTTATATGACCATCTATCCATTTTCCACATTTTTGTTTCCAGGGCAAAATTCCAAAACTTGTTAAGATATTTTAATGAAAATGTATGTACCTTTTTGGGCTGGTGGGGTAGAGATGCCATTTGCTACTCTTAATTCATAAATGTCAAGATTGTGAACATGTTCATTGATTTGTCTGTTCATCCATCCATCCATCCATCATTTACACTTTCATTTCCAGAATTTAACTCAAAAACCATTAAGTATATTATGTTGAATCATACTACACATACTGGGCTAGTGGTCCACTTGTGCATTTTGCCATTCAGAATTTCCTCAGTTTAAATATAATGTTTTTGTCCATTCTCCATCCATCCATCCATTATCCACACTTTGGTTTCCAGGGCAGAACTTCAAAACTATTCATCTTAATGAAATTTGATACACACATTAGTCTAGTTATGTAGATCTGCCTTTGCTGTTCAGAAAGTTCAGTTTCAATATTTTTCATGTTTCAGTCCAATTGTTCATCACCCATCCATTCACACCTTCATTTCTGGAGAAAAACTGGTGATGCATTTCACTTCCCTATACACTCTATACAGGTGGGAAATGTAGATGACTGCCTTGTTATTTTTATCCCTGTATGTAATTTAGGAGAATATATAGCTATGGCTATGTTTGTCTGTCTTTTTGTTCATAAATAATTTGATTTCGAGAACATAATTTTCAAACTATCCAAGATAATTCAAACAATCAAAGAACACATCAGGTTGCTTATTGGTGTCTGGACGTACATTTCTCTTCATTCAGTATTTGTACATTCATTTTATAATGGTCTGGATATATATAATCCTCGTGTCTTCATCTCTCACTTCTTCTGTCCTTCCATCTGGCACAATCTCTTGAGTGCAGCTAGTCCCACAGTATTTAAACCTACTGGTCATAGACTAGAAGAGCTAATGGGATGAACTGTTATCTGTTGCCTTTAGTCAGTTTTCCATATGTCTGTTAGCACAAGTAATTACTACTTTTGAATGACTTGGAGGATTACCTTGAAACTTTACACACACATTCATGCCATAGTCTAGTCAGTCCTAAATGAAAATGGTGCCACTTGGACATCCAGTATCGTTGCCATGGTAGCCATCTTCAAAATCTTGTTATTGCTATTCTTCCTGAATAGAACGTTGTTCATATCAACATGGGGTTTTCACAAAAAGGTCTTACGATGCCTAATTGGTCCTAATTGAAAATGGTGCTAATCTGAAGCCCATTAGGGCCACCACAGCAGCCATCTTAAAAATCTTATTAGCTCTGTTAGTCATAGACTAGAAGAGTTTATGGACTGGCCTGTTGTCAGTATCCATTGTCTGTCATCCCTCATCCAACATCCATCCATCCATCCATTAGCACAGATTGGTTATAACTATTCCTAATCAACTTGGAGGATTGCCATGAAACTTTACACACACACACACATATACACACATTCATCCCAAGGTCTAAAAACACGGTGTTGCCCAGACATCCAATATGGACACTGCAGCACCCATTTTTAAAATCTTGTTAGTTGGTACTAGATGAAAATGGTACAGGCTTGACATCCAGTATGGCCACTATGGCAGCTATATTAAAAATCTTGATGTTGCTAATCCTGCTAAAGGCAAAGTCGTACTGATACGGGGTGTTTTGCCAGAATAATTATGATATCTAGTTGGTCCTGAATGAAAATGGTGCTGATCTGACCTCAGATATGGCTTCCACAATAAACATATTGAAAATCATTTTCACAAACAGCCCTGAATGGAAGGTCATTTTAACATGGGTCTTCACAAGAAGTCTTCTAATGGTGTTTGCTGTGTCCTAAAGTCTCAAAGTCATGGTCGCATAAAAGTAAAAAAATAAATAAATAAAAATAAACTGTGACCTTGATACTTGTGACATTGATACAGTGGAACTTGAACCACTTGTATGATCATCATAGGGGTTTTAATTTTATGTTGTAATGTTTACTTGTTTAGGTTATTTTGTGAATTGTGAACTTATTTGTCCTATATTTGTACAATAACATATATACTCACTAATAAGTTAATGTTCCAGCAGATCTGGGTGTATGCAGTTTGTTAAGAGCAATCAGTGCAACAAACAACATAGACCCTGATCTTCCAGTGCATTGTGCAATGTCAGATCAGGGTCTTTGTTTTTTGTAGTTGGACTTGACTTAGAAGCAGAAGACGGTATTTGATAATTTACATAAGTGTTGCTTAATGGTGTTTACATTGACCTAGCCACTCTCCGCTATTGCACTTTTTACCACATGCTGTATGCTGTACTCATTTAAATTATTAAGTCATTTATAAATCCATATTTTCAGTTATCAGACGACCAGTGTAATTTGCCGCTAAGTCAAACCCTATTGGAATTGCAACAAGTAAAGAAAGGTCGTTGTGACTTGAAATTTGGACTTAAATATTTTCCCACATCCAAAACAATCCTGTAGACCACATAGTAATTAACATTATGTATGACAGCACCTTGGAAATTATACAGCATTTTAGATTTATTTAAATTACGTATTAAGGTGCAAAAATTAATACATTTTCTTACAAGCATTTATAACAGGAATATTTTATTTGTTAAATACAAACCTTCATATAATTTGTTTGCTGATACAAATTTAACTTACTGTTGGTGAACTTTAGGTTTTTTATCAGATTTTCTGTAGACAAAATTTTGCTTTTAATTTATGCATTTCAGTATTCCTTCTTTTTGAAGACCGTTGTCTAATTTGAATGATTTATGGGGGTGGGGGGTGGGCATTGTTTTTAATGTGTCACAATGTTTTTGTTTTGCAGATGATTTTTTTAAAAAATCATTTTGTGAGATTACAGTATATTTTGGGCTGGTGCCCTGAATTACTGAGTAAAATCATTGTTCTTGTCATGTAATAACTCATGGTCTAATTTGACTAGTCATTGTCATGTAATCATCTATGGTGTGATTTGTCCAGTCATTGCCATATAATAATGGATAGTATGATTTCAGCTGTCATTACCATGTAACAAATGGTTTGATTTGACCAGTCATTGCTGCATAAAAATTTATGGTATGATTTGACTAGTCATTGCCATATATAACTTACGGTATGATTTCAGCTGTCATTACCGTGTAACGGATGGTTTGATTTGACCAGTCATTGCTACATAATAATTTCTGGTATGATTTGACCAGTCATTGTCAGATAAAATCTGATGATTTGAGTAGTCATTGTCATATAATAATTTATAGTATGTTTTGACCAGACATGGTCATACAGTAATTTATATATGTAGTATGATTTGACCAGAGATTGTTATATATAATATCTAATTTATGGTATGATTTGACCATGGATATCTTTTAAACTAGTTAATTATTTTGTTACTTGCACCATTCATTTGATATATTTTGATATGATGGGCCATCATTTTGATCAATAAATCTTGGAGAGCACAATCTTGAGGTTTTTCTTGCATGCAGAAGATAATAGTTATATGTATGGTCATGAAACTTGATGGATATTGGACGATGCTACTCAATGCAGGAAAAAGTATATCATAGAGACCTACTTTTCTTGCTTTAGCAACTGGACAAAGTTTTGGAATCATGCCACATTGAATTAACAAATTATGAATATTTTTTTACAAAACAGTTGTATTTATCATAAATTAAGTTTGAAATATTACAAATATAACTATATTCATGATCCTTTACATGTTTGAAACATGGTTTACATATAGGATGTTGAAAAAGATATTTGGTTCAAATTCTAACGTTTTTGGAAAAAATTCAGATTTGAAAACAAAAATATGTTTTTATTTATTTTCCAGAGTATGTTAATGTGTTAAATAGAAAGACTGCAAATCAACATAAGATTTTCAGTAGGGCCATTGTTTTCTGTTTGAATTATACATACAGTAATTTCTCAAATCCACTAAATATTTTCTCATTTGTTGAGTCAGTGGATTGTATGTTTAATGGCCCAATCTGATAAATATCTTGCCCAGGTGTTGGCATCCCATTCAAAGTTTCCCTGCCTATTATATCAATAGTAGAGCTATTAAATTGTATGCTTCGGTGCCAGCTCTTCCTTTTTTTAATGAACAGGCTCTCAAATGTCAGCATAATGGGTTTTACAGGGTGGCAGCTGAGCTATAGTGTAGGCTACATCAGCTCACTTTATTTGGGATTTTTTTGGTTACAACTTATACGACAATTTACATACACATAGCAAATTCATCTACTGTAGAGGTCATGACCATTAATTTTTGTGGCATAGGGCTGGCTATGACTTTCATTTGAGCTGTAGTATTTTATCTTGAGATAACTTTTTAAAAACAATAATGGATATGATATTGTGTTATTTTGCAATAAAGCAGACCAAGATACTTTTTATAGCTATTGATTGATGGAATTTTTCTTTAAAATAGTGTCAAGCACCTGTCTCAGAATATTAAATTGTTGGTCCCTAATGTAATTGTTGTATACCATGGTACATAGCAGCATACCATGGTACCAAAGATTTTGTAGTACCCAGCTCTATTTGTATTTACATCTTTTAACAAATTTCCAAAACATAGGTCAATACTATTGTGACTCTGGTCTTAAAACTAAGCAACAGAAAAGAGCAAAAAACTATCAAGTGTTGTAAAATTCCATGAATATTTTATTTCCCTAGAATACAAAGTGAAAAGTTTTAAAAAGAAATACAATTCCAATTATGTATATGAAATTCCAATAGCATTCTAGTGGTATTCCAACTAAATTTCAATATTCAATGTGTTGATGTGCCTGTAGTCTCAAATGTGCTAATGTGCCAATAGTCTTGAGTGTGGTGATGTGCTAAGTCTTTTGCTGTATCACAACAATATAATCCAAAATGTTCTTTTCTGAATTCACTATAATTCCAAAATGTATTGTTCCAGTCCAAGATTATTATTGAGCTCTTTATAATTCCAGTTAATAATAATTTGAATAAATAAATGCACCGAAAGAAAAAACTGAACACAACAATAAGACTGAATCTGCACAGATGTTAAGGCAGGAATGAGTAATATTTCAAGTAAACAACATTATATAAAAAGCTAGGACAATAATAGAACCACAATGTATGTCAGCCTCCTCTATACAGTATTGAAAGATGCCAACACGTTTTGGAAATTCCAAGTGAAAAACTCAATGTCCTACACTCAGATTCAAATAAATATGTTTACCATTAATAACAATCTGAATATTTAAACCACACTCATAGAGGAATATTAGCTATGTATTATATTGTTTATGAAATAAAATGTCTCTAGTCAGGTACACCATGACCTTGGTTTTGGACAAAGCCAGGTACAAAATACAGATGTACCTAACATATAATTATTAGGAAAAGTTAACAAATAATACAAATTTAATATACATAACAATACCATACATTTTATTTGTACACATGATCGATGAATTCAGCTGACGTTTTATTGTGATGAAGCTCTAATCGAATAAGTCATAGAATATGTTGCCAATATCATTTGCAGGCCTTTCATTATTACCTTGTCAACAAGTTGTTAGAGGTTGTAATGTTTTGCCCATTCATTTGTTAACTTGCTCATTTATTTACTATGCCCTCAAATCACAGGACCTATTTAGCTTACACTGATGAACATTGATATGTAGCTGTATATCAGTGAAAGCAACTGTGCCAAAATCTAGGTAACTCTGACCCAATTTTCACATGAGTGGCTTCTGCATTTTTAGATACCTATTTGTTGCACTTAAAATTTGGACCCTGTCTTACCAACATGCATGAACATTGGTGTGGGGGATGTAACTCATGGAAAGCTACTTTTCCATATGAAAAGTAGGTCACTGATGTAATTTTCATGTGTATTCTATATGCATTTTCAGCTTTTTCTTTGCTACATCCTCAATGTCTTGCACCCTATTTAACCTACACTTATGAATGCTGGTATGTGGTTGTCAATCCAAGTATTTCTACCAGTCCAAGAGGAGTCAATCTGACCTAATTTTCATGCTTGAACTTACCTTCAGCAGTTCTTTTATTACACCCTTAGTATCTTTGTTCACAATTTGTTCTTTCACGTTTTTGTACTACCTTGTATTTAGGTTCTCAACCAATAGGAGTGCTAAGAATTATCTTTTAGATCAGGTGGGTATTTATTTAAAATATCCCTATCCTTGCCTAATTGAGTCATCAGGTTCATTTTGATTCAGAACATTGTCTGTTACAGTAATGAATCATCATAACTCACATTCCTTTAATAATGAGTTGTGCTTATTCTTTGGAAAAGCAGGTCACACACCAGTGAGTTGGGCTATTGAGCAATGGTTCATTCTCAGAATTTGTATTGGATATTTTTCCATATTATCCTTTCTCATTAGTAATCTTACTAACTGGGATTTTTCCAACTGAGTCATCTCAAGTTTTTGTTTAAGCCTAGTTGACTTCATTATAATTTAATAATCTTTAGTACTCTGCTTAGGATTGCAGTAGTCTTTTGTAAGGGGGGTTCTGGCCCAAAACCCTATTTTGAATTTGACAATATGAATCTATCCCCCTCCATGACCCCCTCAAGTTAGTCTAATCAAATACGAAAACAATTTTGCTGAGGCAACAAAGTTTTATTTTATAGTTGATTACCAACACGAAGACATGTTATTGATCATTGTTGTTGTCGAACAAAATAGGGGTTTGATCCAGAAACACCCCTTTTACAAGACTACTTATATATTTCACACAAAATTGCTAGAGATCGCTAAAAATTTTTATATCTGATATTAAACAAAATTTTATTTTTTGTATCCTAATGCTAATGTGTTAATGCCATCAGAACAATATCTCTTATCATCAAAATTGCCAAGACCAGATTTTATTATGACATCAGTCTCAATTTTGTGACATTTTGATTTTATTGCCATCATTTCAACATGACCACTAAATCCATCTATCGCAGACTTACAATTATTAAATCCTATTACCTTACCGACCACATTTCTTTGTATTCCCTTGGCTCGTTTCTTAACCTAATTATCCGATAATTTTAGACAGTACATTTTACTATGCAATCAAATCAATTCCATTATAATTTTCATAGCAACCTCATCTTTAAACTTTCCTATTAGTTTTTATTGTCATCGCATTGAAATCCACTATTTGCTGTGTAATTTGATAGATAAAACAGATCCCGGTGCTTGTAAAATTCTCTGTAAATATCATCCATCTCAACTTCATGCATCAAAAAGTCAGTGTCTGTGAACAATAATTCCACATCAGGCCACATAACTTGAACAAAATTATAATTAAACTGATACATTAATGTCTTTGATATTTCAAGTACTGCCATACCAACATAAACTGGTTTATTCAACTTCAAGTTTGTTTTTCTCTTTTGTGTCATGACAAGATTTTCAATAAAAATTTTCATACTAACAAAATTATCAGATGCTACAAATACAATGCTCAGCGTTATTAACAATTTCTGTATTGACTTGCTTTCTAATGTTCTCCATGGTCTTTCCGAAGATGCTATTCTTCATGAGCTCAGAGAAATTTTTCTCAAATTCTGTTGTTGCAGCTGTTCATCAAGCAGTATTATACTCTTATAATCGTCAATATAATTTTTCATCCAACGTGATTGATTAAACTTTAGCATGCGATGAACTTAATATCAGACCAGTGTTGACTGCTTAAGATTTTTGTAATGCAAAATATATCTCCGTTTGTCAATAAGATTAGGAACTAGTGTTCGAACAACAGATTTACCACTAGTGCTAGCACTAGACATATAATTGTGTTGCTGCTCTGATAGCAAATTGCAGTAGATCAACATTGATTCGGGATAAAATGGATAATTGTTATGAACATCATGTAGCTTAACAGGATAGTCAAGATCAACTTCAACCAAGTAACTAATATCATCAGGTACAGTTTTATCCATTTCTCTGAAAAACTGCTCTGGACTTATCCAATGAAATCCACCATATGGCATTGGTTCAGACATTGCATTTCCATGCAGATTATTCGTGTCAAGATAGACTATGAAAAACCGAAGGCAATGTCTTATCATAGTCACTTATGTACATATTATTTACTTTCACATATTTTTTATTACACTAATACCACTTCTGATTCCACGTTCGATAAAGTTGAACATGTCAGGATCCGTCAGTAATTCCAGTTTTAGTTTGCTATGTCAGAGTAATCCATCCCAGCTTAATTCCGGGGCTGAACAGTACCATGCTGGATCAAGTCCGTATTTATCAGCATTGACATCTCTATGATTTTCAAATATGTTTAATCAGATCTGCTCCAGTCATCAAGATATTCATATGGAAAGATACCTTTTCTTGTAAGTAAATTAGCTTTGTCACCGAAATGATAAGTCAGATTATCAAACTTTCCACAGCTTTTCACGAGTTCGTCTAACAATGCTGCCATAAACTGTAAACTATCAATAAATCTCAACTTGCCATGTGTCACTGACATATTTTTCCGTATTATTGGGGATGCATTTTATTTGATCATTGTTACTGATTTTTAGGTGGTTTATTACATCTTTGTTGCCGAATGCTTCGACGATAATAAGAATCATATCCACGAAAATTATGTGCGACAACAGGAATGAAATCTGGTGCGCTATATTTAAGATTGCATTTTTGTCATGAGCTGGACTGCAATACTTACCTGTAATATGACTGAAATTTTACTCGATCTTGAGTCATAAACACCTGCTTGCAAATATGACATTTTTGCTGAAGTAAATTCTGTTTCTTGTTTTATTGTAAGCGGTTTCATTTTCATTGTCTTAGCGAGCAATATCATCATGGCACCAACCTTGTTGACAAGATTTTTCAGTAGCCACAAAGCAGGATTGACACCATGATAAAGTTTAACAGTTTTTGATAAACTTTTATCAACAGTACATACAACTTTGTATGCAACCCCATATGGAACATGTTCTTGTACATTTCTTGTAAAAGATTTGTCAGGGTTATTTTCAGCTCCTTGAACCTGAAGCAGAAGAGACTCAGAATCATAGTAGATTATAAAAGGAACTTTCATCTTGTGTTTGTAGTTTGTAAATTGTAATATATTTTAATCTTTATCCGGCATAGATATTCTTTGTATGTCAGAAAAATACTCGAGATGACGATCTAATACCAGTTGGGACTTGAGCCGCGCAAGCATCTGACACAGAAGTATTTCTTTTCTTTGTTTGTTATACTGCCCAACGACTAATTCATTAAAATTTTTATCCACACATAATGGTTTTTATAAAACAGCAAGTTTATTGTTGTTTGTTCGGATCTTGCAATATCAGATGGCTCGATCGCTGACATATCTTGGATAAATCTTTTGTGTATCATCATCTACTCCAATCACATTAATACCACCTGGTAAAAGTAAAATGTTTTGTTTCTCAAATTTTGGAATTTGATACTCAGAAACTGGAAATACAATCCCGGAAAAGTTTAGATTGTTAGAATGACAGCTGTAATTTGTCACTCTGTCGGCGTGCTTATCACCGGGAATAAGGCTGATAATAACGCACATTGAAAGCACTTGTTGTCGTCATGTGTAGTGGTCGATCATATCTGGGTGACAGATCTCACAGATATGCAAAACATTGCACAATACAACGATAACAAACAGTATCTGTTTAACGTCGTTGATGTCTTTAGCAAATATGCGTTTAGTGTTCCTGTTTCTGATAAAACTGGATAGACGATAACAAATGCGTTAGAAGATATTATTGTTAAGATGGATCGAAAACCAAACAAAATCTGGACCGACCATGGATCCGAGTTTTTTAATAAGCAGTTCGAGCAGTTTCTGAAACAAAACAATAAAAAAAAAATATGTTACCGGTAATGAAGGAAAGAGTGTTGTCGAACGTGTTAATCGTAGGATAAAAGAAAAGATATACCAATATCTTACAGCAAACAACAACAACTGATATATTGATGATCTGCCAGCTATGATAACGGATTACAATGATGCTAAACATAAGACAATTGGAATTTCACCGAACGATGATATAAAAATTCCTATTCTTGCAAACAAGAACATATATCGCAGACACAAGTATAACATTGGTGATCGTGTCAGAATTTCATTAACGAAAAAGACATTTGGAAAAGGTTTTCCCCAAACTGGTCCGAGGAAGTATTTGTCGTTGACAAGGTTCTAATGACAATACCGGTAACAAACAAGCTAAAAGATCTTGCAAACGAAGACGTAATAGGAAGTTTCTATGAACAGGAACTTCAACAACACAAGATATATTTGTTATCGAACGAGTGATAAAAAGACATGGTAATCGAAGTTTGGTTAAATGGCTAGGTTATGGAGATAGTTTTAACAGTTGGATTTCAACTAGTTCAATCAAAGATTTTTTTATTAGATCGCCATAGATCTTTTCATATTTTAGCAAAACAGACATGCATTTGAAAGGTCTGCATAAGGATATCGGATACTATCTTTGATCTTCTGTTAAATCTGTCATAAGATTCAAAATCTTTACAAAGATGAAATCAAATTTTATATTTTTTTGACGACCATAAACCAAGTTGTTCAATACACATAAATGGCTTGAGCATCTCCCAAAATATCTGATGCTCTGTGACAGTAAAATCAAATTTTTTGTCTTTTTGTCAAAATGATATTTGACATTATATCGTGATTGTGCTGCAACATAAACTTGTTCGTGTTGAGGTATAATACCTGGTTCATCGACAAGCTGATCATCAGGTACAGGAAACAGATATGTTTCAAGATCAAATTGTAATTGTTCTACATGCTGATGCGATGTTGTCAGTCGATTACAATCTTCAATTTCATCTAGATCAGCTCGAAGATTAGACAATCGTTGAAACATCATTTTGTATCAGCAACAGTAGACAAACTTTTATCTAATATGAATAATAAAAATGCCAGATAAAGTAAGAAGCATTATGCAAGCTAAAATATTGAATATGAATATGCTGTTTGACGCAGTTAAAGTTTTCATGAGCAACAAAAATAAACGGATCACAAGCATGTTAATCTTATAGTTGGATATGATCCTTATTCGGCTTTTGAGGTACTGTTAACAGATTCTGAGGTATCAGAACTTGAAAAAGATATGTAAAAAAAAATATTTGTTAGACAAGACAGGGAAACTGTCATGAAATGGGCTCACTGCTGCTTGACCCTAGAAAATCTTAAAAGATATTCTAAAGATTGATGTATGAGTGAAACTCAATTTTGTGTTAGATAGTTGAATAGCATGGAACGGTTTGTTACTCGAGCTAATGTTGTGAACACATATTAACTTGAAGAGGCTATAAGAAATATGTTTCGTGGAGATGTTAATGTGATGGCCCACTTCGAAGTAGAACGAGGAAAGAAAAATCTATTTTGCTTAACAACGCCGAAGTTGATCGCATGCTGAAATACGGTAAGATTTGGATCGAATATGACAGAGAAGCACTAAACAAACATGTTAACTGCTGTTTGACCAACAGCGATGTTGCTGCTACACTAAACAATAAAGGAATATCGATAGAAGATTCTATCACTGCTCGTTTTTGAGAAAGCGAATTTTGTAGAGCTATCAGTGGCACATTTTACTGACATTGGATAAACATTAAAATGTTTCGCTGATAATGAGATTGAATGAAATAATGTTTTTTCGTTTGTTGTAGAGTTTGTTGCTATAACAGATCTAGCAGGATATTTTAAATTGAATCATCCTCATCCACGCATATTATTTTCTCCAGAAGTAACAATGTCAAGATTTTTGAATCTGTTGTCCGTTTTTATTGTTTCTATGATCAATGACAAGACCAGCAGGAATAGGCCCATGAAATACTTCATAAATAAAACGAAGTGACAGATATAAATTTTGATTAGTTTGTATACCTCGTACTGACACTTGAAAATATCCCATATTACCAACATGACCAATAATTTATATTTGTTCGAATGTTGCTGACAGCTCCTTCTCTGCTAGCCTCATACAAATCGTATATCAGATGTGGTTTTTAAAGTCCTCTTTCTAAGACAAATTAGCAATATTATTGTCGGTTACCTGATCACTGACATGATAAACTTTCGTTCCAGCAGGTATACGTCATTCAATAATGTCCAGATAAAATCATGCAGGAACATAGTATATTCATTATCATCTTCTGCTTTTACTTTCATCTTATATCCTTCTGATATTATAATCCTGATCGCATTTTTTGTCTTGAGATTTATAACGACACCAAGTTCATTGCCGGCAAACAAGTTACATTTTGGATGACACCAGAATATTTCCTGGCACCTTGCAATACTATTAACAATAATGGGTTGTTGATATGATTTTGCCACGACACACTATACATTTTTCAAACCTCTAATTGGCAATTTCGTATTGTACTATTAGAGAAATATAAAACATTGTATTATATAATGTTGAAACGTGCAGATATCGCAAAACGAAGTTTGTTCATGACAAAATATCAACCTAAAAAAACTGCAACAGCATTTGCCGGATTTGACAACAGCTGGAAATTTGATAATCAACTTTTACTGACAAAATTCTCATCTACAAATCTGTTTCATCTAGTATAACCAACAGTAAAATCTGAACTTGCTACGCATAAGGGCTTGAAGATTATTGTTCAATTTCATATTCGTTTTTCAAAACCAAATATATTATTGGATTGGCAATCCAATCAGACGCAATCATCTCAACAACATCTTGAAGAGGTTACTGATCCTTACATTACATTGCTATCCCATAGAGTTTTGATTGGAACAAAAATGATGTCACTGTCAGATATATTGAAAGAGATACAGAAAAAAACAGAAGAATACACAACATCGGGATCGGAATGGAGATTTGATAAAACAACAGAAATTTTGTTTCACACAGTGAAATACAATCCGTTGCGAGGTATCTCATATGTCGATCTGCCAACTAAAATTAAAAACTCGAAATGTTTTGTAGCAGGAGCATATATTTTATAATTTTATATACTCATGTTTTAATTAGGCAGAAGATGGTATTTTATTATTGTATGTACTTAATGTTCATTGATGAGTGAAATAAAGTCATAAGCTGCAATTATTGTTATTCTCATTTACACATATATGGCTAATTAGGCAACCTTGAACCAGGATTACCTGTTCAAGTTTTGCTCACTATGAGCAATGAAGCTACCCTGATTATTGTTCATGCTGAGTTGTTCTATTATATGACAAGTGGTAACTTTCTGATTGGTTAGTTTGCTACTTGTCTGTATAAACAACATAGCATGAACAGCATATTAGTGGTGGTCATTCCATTGGAGCTTCTGAAGGGCGCTGGTTATAGGATTGCAGTAAGAAAAGTGCCTGATGATTCTTTTGCTTCAAGGAAAATGTGACTTTCTCCCATATGATAAGGTAAATAGATTTATAATGTAGTTAATGCAAGTTTTGTTTATATGTATTCTGTATATTTCTCTGAAATGTGAGCTGATGTATTTTAGTACCCTTAATAGGTTATCAACCTGCATACTCTTTTCTGAGCCTATATTTCTATCCATACATTTGTCTGTCTGTTATCTACTTTGGCTCTACACACTGATTGTTTTTTGTTTAGATTTATTTGGTCCACTATCTCTCAAGATTGATAATTAATAAAGATATGGGGTAGTAAGTCATTCGTATTGAAATGTATTGTAAACTGAATCAATGTATACATGCAGAACAATAATGCACTGATGACGGTATTGTTATTTATAATTGTAGTAAATGTATTTTTATTGTATTTGGAGGGTGTAAGAAAGCAGGAGAAATGTATTTATCTCTATTTACCAACCTCATGCACAATAAACCCAATTTCTTATAACAAATACTGGACTTGTATTTTCTATTCTGTGAGTAGAAGGCAAGTGCTGTAACACGTCCCACGGTGGACGCCAAATGTTACACGTATCATGCTGCCAGTGGATGTGTCTATGTGGGTGCTCCAGCCATACAAATACTCTGAATATTTTTCCGAAATGTATGTTGATGTATTGCAGTACCTTTACGTTTAGTTTCGGTAATTTGCCAATAATTTATGTATATCCAATCCTGATCCAATGACCGCTCTGTGATTACAGTGCTGAGAATAGGAAACTATCTTATTTTGCACAAGGCACAGATCTTTGTTCACATCTTCACAATTACATTTCATTTATTTTCAGTCGCTGACAAAAATAACTTCATCGTTGGATATTATTGGTACGGTTTGCATCGTACAACCACCAGTGATTGTATCACCAGATTTATCTTGTTCAAGAAAAATACTTTTTCGCCTGCCACTGACATCAGATACTTTTCAGCATTTTTCTGTTATTAGCAGTTGTTTCTGTTGTTTTATCGATGTTATTGGTTTTGGTTCTGCATTTGAGACAGTATGCTGTCATTTTTATACTTGATTCAGACAAAATATTGTACAGCTTCAAGATCATTGCTGATACTTGGAAACGAGTCAAATTGCAAAATAAACTTCAAAAAGTTACCTGGTTTGCCATCAGACTTGGACGTCTGCAAGATAAACATAACGCAATAATAACCACATAATGCAATAATAACCACAAGCTGAAGTTCCAACTGGCTGAAGTAGATTATAGTTTTATATATATATATATATATATATATATATATATATATATATATATATTTAGGATGTACAGTTTTATAACATCGCTCGGAGGAAGACCAAACGAGTCAAAGTAGTTGTTGTAAAGCGCTACCCAGTGAGTTCCAGATCTGTCGTTGAAATCTTGTATATTGATGATACAGCTTGTGGACCACTCGTGGTCTGCACCAGCGTTCGTATCTGCTGGTGATCTATCAGCTAACTCATATTTTGAAAATACTCCGATAAATCCGACGACAGATTTAAGTTTATCAGCGATCTCAAAATTGTTTAAAGCGGATGAATTCATCTTCTGCTTCCCGGTAACATTAATCGTCGTCCTAGACTACTTGAAGTCCGACTTCGATAAGTTCGTCTTTGCATAGGGTGTGATTGTAATCCGCGTCCTATCCCTAACAGGTTTGGTAATAAACTTCCTGCTATCCCTACTAGCAGCAGGCCTATAAACCCGCCCCTGACAGCGTTGGGGTTCGTTCTTGTGGTTCTTCTTTTTTTCGTCATAGGAGTGTTTTGTGCTGATGTTTTGTCGGCATTTGTTTGTGATCATTGATCAGATAAAATTGAACTTAAATCCATTTATAGTAATTGTTTTATACCGTCTACGGATACAGCTTTTTTGTTGCTCCTGATATAACATCTGATGCTGCAGCTATACCTCATGTTCCTAACACAGCTAATATTTTTGGTAATAGTGTTCGTGCTAAAGTAGCTATTGTTGTTCCGATTGATCCACCAAGGATCGCTTTCGATCTAGCAAATGCTGTTATTTGTGCCACTGACAGATCAAGTATAAAAGGCTTACCTTTTAACATTTTGTTTATCTGTCGTTGTGTAAGAAGTAATTTTGTTGGAACGAGCTGAGTTTTGAAATCTATTTTTGATGAAACTGCTTTTCGTTTAGCTGTAGCTCTTGCTAGTTTTTGTATTTGTCCTTGTGACAAATTAGTATCATGTAAAATATATTTCATTTTTGTTATTTCGTTTGTTTGATAATATTGTAATGTTATTCACATTATACTTGGACGGTCATCCTACCCCGTACAGCATCAAGTGTTATGTATCTTTCAGATGTTACAAACGCGTAGGCCTAACATGCATCAACTGGAGCCTCTCCTAACGTCCATGATACTTCGATGTCAGTGGTTGATCCAATAGGTCGTTCGCTATGCTTACCTACATAAAAATGAAATATCTGGTAAAGAAATCGAAACTCTTCGACCGATATGAGATCCAGTCTCAGCGTCCTGATATTTTTGCTTTGCCTCCATCAGATGCATATAAACACGAGATAAATTTTTGTTAGCATCATCTCCAAAATTGCATTTGATCGCTCATTCGGGATATTGCTTAGAGTTTTTTCTGACAAATATTCGTCTGACGTCAGCGTTATCAAAAACAGAGCTATTTTGTAGTTGATTATTACGTCGTTGCTGTAGTTGAAATACAACCAATATATGTCTCGGTAACTGTTCGCTAGGCGCTGTTGTTCGCCATGTGTTATCGGTCGAATTTAGTGCAGCTATTTGGTAAGCTTTGTGCTGTTCGAAATATTTTTCTGCTGTTAGCGGCAAACATTGTTTCAAGTTCTATTAGTTTTGAGACGGATCCAATAACTCGTGGAATCCATAACGCAAGTCGTGAAATTACAAACTGAAAATTACTAGCAGCATCATCATCATCATCAGCAGCAGTTCTCATTGGACAATCGCTTTGATCTGCTAGGTCAAGTATAAGTATGTTTTTTTCCACGAAATACCTTGTTATAGTCACGGCAAAACCCAATATTGTGCTCAGCGGTAACATCATCGTGATTTTTATTGTTCCGTTTGAAAACGCTTTTCGTTTAGCGTAACCTTCGTTGTATGTTCGATTTTTGATAGTGGTGTTATTTATAATACGATTTGCCACCGCTAACATTGCAGTTCCTTCATCTGCAACCGCAGGTGGAGCAATTTCAAGAATATTATAAAGATTTGTAAGTGAAGTCCTTGTTGCAGCTTCATCTGCAGCTACAGCTGGTGCTTCAATTCCAAATGTACCAGCGTTTGCTCTAAGAAAATCTCGTTAACTAATCTGGTAGCAGCATCAGCTCCAGCACCAACTGCATCAAAACAGAAAAGCAGATTCGTTTGAAACTGCATTTCCACTTCCAGTATCTTTGAACCACATCATGTTTGTTGAAATAGATCTCTAGTAATCATCGCTGAACGACACCACGTTAAGAATAGTACTTGCAACTGGCAAGTGCATAGAAATATCTTCTGCGGTTTAATTGGCAAGTTGATATGGTGCACTTTAAAACAAGCTCCATCCGTTATTAACATGTGCAACTTGTGTATTGATGCCAACATCACTATTAGCAGCTGTTCTTATATTACCTTAAACTTCCAAGTACATCTTTATGCGGCAACAAAAACACATCTTCCGTCTCGTGTATTAAATGTTCTGATTCCCATCTTGCTAGGTTCATTAGAGTTCTCATCGAAATATTCAATGTACTCAAACTCCGTTGCAGAGTCGTCTGCGGTTATCTCATCGGCAAGGTCAAGATAATTTTTTTAGACATAATTATTGTAATCGTCAGACAAAATCGTGATTATTTTACAACCACCTAAAACGCAGCGACATCAAATTTTGGTCTAGCTCGTATCATTAACTTTCTAATAATATTTTCTTCTGCTGGAGACAACAATTTTTTATTGTTGTCATCACACGTGCTGTATCTGATGATGGAGCTATTTCAGAAATGACGTTTATGTGCGAACCACTTGGCACTCCACCTTTATCAGCGATCTTTTGTCCGACAGCTGGTCCTGCTGCAAATGAGGCTTCTGTTGCAAAAGCCTTTGACGCGTCTAATGCGATAGGTGCTACTTTGTGAGCTATTCCAGGTATATTTTCTATTATTTTTGAAAAGATATTTCCAAAAAAGCCACTTACGATTTGTTTGTGGTAAATTTTTCATTGTTTCATCTTGTTATAATAACACAAGAAGAAAGAGCACAGGCAAAACGAGTAAAAGAATTAGAAAAACAACAAAGAAAAGAAGAA
This sequence comes from Megalonaias nervosa, assembly GCA_016617855.1. Classification (NCBI taxonomy): domain Eukaryota; kingdom Metazoa; phylum Mollusca; class Bivalvia; order Unionida; family Unionidae; genus Megalonaias; species Megalonaias nervosa. Next base: position 35,701 of record JAECUM010037704.1, read on the forward strand.
AGAACGTAAAAAACAAGAAAAAGTAAAAAGACAACAACAGAAACCAAGTAAAGAAGAAGAATCTCAAGATTTTCCCCTCATTACAGAAGAATGGTGGAGACGATATGAAAAGAAAGAAAAAGAATCTCAGAAAGAATTTAAAGAATCAGGACCATCAGAACCTTCTACTGGAAGCGGTCTTACTACTCAAGGAAGTGGCCTTATTACTTGTCCTAATAACGTCCTTGCTGATGTTAATCGACTAGAAATCCTCATTGGAGGAAAACGAGCTGGTAATAATTCCCCAGAAATAATTAATGAAGCAGATGATATTTGTAAACGATTATTTACAGGTGGTATCATGGATATTAATGTGTATCGGTCTCTCATTAATGAAATCGCCGATGACTACCACAGTGATTAAGTATGTAATTAGATACAATGACTATAATAAGATGATCATACGTAATGCTCAACGTAGACCGACTATGGTCAGGGTAATAAATTCACGATTACCAGTATACAAAACGACCTACGGAGATGGACTAGGTGATGTTGTTCAGGGTCTATTTAGAAGGTTAGCCCCAAAAGCAATACCGATTGCAAAGCAACTGGGAATGAAAGCTATTGATATGATGTTCGTGAAAATGGTATTGGTGATGTTGCTAGTAAAGCATTTTCAGCAATCAAGGATAGACTAGCACGATAAATACGACGAAAACCTCAGCCACCAGTGAAACTGGCCAGCACTGAAGTGATGCCCGCAAATATTAGTAAAATAATAAATCAAGCTGCGATTCAAAAACTAGCAGAGTTGGCTGATGTACCACTATCAGAAAAAGAAAAAAATATAACCGCTAGTCTAATAGCTGGAAGTGGTCTTGTGTTAGACGATAATAAATATAATAAAGACGTTCAAACGTATCGCATTGACATGGACGCACCAGTACTCAAGGACGAGTCTGTGCGCGATTATCAGTATTACTCTTATGACGCACGACAGCCAAATCAGCGTGGACGAATCGAATTACAAGTTCAAGATACAAGTAGATATTTCTTACCCGCTGAAGCATTTATTGAAGTAGAAGGTGAAATTTTTAAAACAGATAATACTGAATACGCCGCTAATGATAGTGTTTGGTTTTGTTGATAATGGTGTTATGGCGTTGTTTGATAGCGCTACGTACATGATTGACGGAAAAAATATTGAATCAATTCAGAAAGACGTTGACGTTGCCACGACAATATTGGGTCTAGCAAGATACAGCGACGATTATTCAAGATCAGCTGGTCCGTCAATGATGTTTATCAAAGATACTTCTGACCGCACTGATATTGGACAGTATAATATAAGACGACCAAGAAACTTCGCCGACGCCGCTGACGCTGATGTGTGGCCGGTGGTTCATGGATCTAGTCCAAATTTTAATCTAGGATTTACAACACGTCGAGCAATGCTGAAAGGTGGAAGTAGAAGATTTTCATGTGCGATTCCACTTTCACATATCTTTGGATTTTGTAGAAATGTCAGCAAGGTCATTTTCGGAGCCAAGCACACAGTTGTACTTGTACGAAAGGCTACAGATGATGATGCAATATGGCGACTTGCCGCTTTTGCTGATGCTGGTAAAGTAATTCTGATAAAACTTTCATTGTGAATGCCAGTAATGACTCCAACAATATCTGAAGAAGAACGTCTACTCTCTTTTATGGGTCAAGGTGGTAAATCAATGTTATCATGGTTAACAATGACCACAGATAGTGTTCAAAGTACAATTAATGGTTTATTCACATGGCAAATAGCTTCTCAGCAAGGTGTATCTGCACCACGACATATATTTATTGCATTACAAGATGTTGCACGAGTAAACTCACAAGCACGAAGTATAATGACATTTGACAAACTTGGTGTTTCTGAGGTTTCACTGAGAATAAATGGACATGAAGAACCAGCTAAAGATATATTATTAAATTTTGATCAAAATCATGTAGCACGTGCATATCATCGCTTGATGACATTTATGGGGCGTGATCAGAATATTGATTCTGGTTTACAAATATCACAGTTAGATTTTACAACCTTATATCCAATTTATTACTTTTCATTAGAACATTTAGATTTAACCAGACAATCTGTTGTAGATATACATTTTCGAGCTCGTGTTAACAGAGATGCTGGAGCTATTCCTAATTACAGAGCAATTGCCGTTATACTCAACGGTAAATCAATGGTACTTGAAGGTGTTGGTAGACGAATGAGAGATGTTGATGCTCCAGTAGAAAACATGTAATTAGATCGCTCATAATATTATAATGTCATATAATCACGTTAGTGTTAGTCTGACTCCTGGTCAGATTAAAAAGCTACAATCGGCATAAAAAAATAACTGTGGAATAAAAATATCGCTAAAAAGAGAACAGATGAGTGGTGCAAATAAATTATCGTTGACCGAGCGTCAGTTCAGAAACTTCAATGAAGCCAAAAAATCAAATAAAGGTATAAAACTTAATCTTTCTGCTGGTGTTATTAAAGACATCGCTAAGACGGGTGGTATATTTCCACTTCTTGCAGCTATACCAGCATTAATAGCCGCTGCAGCCCCAGCTGTTGCAAAAGCAGCTGCGTTAGGTGCTGTTGGAACCGCTGCTGGAATGGCATTAAAGAAAGCAACCGGACAGGGAATCATGCACGCAGAAAGCTTAAAAAAAAGATCACGGGCAAAACAACACGGAAGACGTCTAAGAGCACCAAAAGTGCCACAGCCGGGCCGTCTAAGATTATCAGGCCCAGTATACGGTCGCGGTTTAAGATTGCCAGGGACCCCATATTCATGGTACGGAAAGAGTCTAAGACTTCCCGGGACAGTTCATTGATTCTGCCCATGTCCAATTTTGATTTACTTGATGCTGCTAAAAATTAAAAATAAAAAACTTCAGAGGTGTTTTTATGCGTGTTCAGTAACCAAAACAACCAGACAATATTGAAACTGGTATTATTATTCTCGATAAAAACTCTGGCCGTAGCACTCACTGGGTTGCATATGCAATTGATCCACGTGGAATAATTTATTTTGATTCGTATGGGTTGGCGCCACCAAAAGAATTTTTAAAATATGTTAGCAGCATGCAAAGTATTCCAATCTGGTATTTAACATTACCAATACAAAAATCAACTGATCCTCCAGTATGTGGTCGTGAAGTACTCGCTGTACTTGATGTTATTTCGTCATCAACAACGCCACCTCATAAAGTCGTGCATGAATATACTAAGTTGTCACAGTTAAACAGACATTAATAAATATAATGGTAGATATTTACGGAAGATCTTCCCGCGGTAAAGCTCAGCAGCAAGGTGATTTATCTAAATATGCAACTCTTGACCAGCTCAGAAATGAAATCGATTATTTATTAAACATTACAAGTGTGGATCAAAATGAAGTCGTTGTTTTTCAGGATAAACAAGGACGATTAAAGACAAATAATATACAACTGCCAGATGTACTCATAAGAATTCCTACCGCGGTTGTTAATAATATTGTTACATTTGCTGATCAAGGTAAAATACAATATTCCGGTAAGTCAGTCAACGATTATATTAAGAAAGCTGGTGATTCATTCACGGATATCATTATCATGAATCGAAATAAAATTATAGACCTTTGAAACCCAACCGCAGATACGGACGCCCTAACAAAAAAATACGTCGACGATCAAGAATCAAAGTACGTATTAGCTAACGGTGGTATAATGCGTGCATTTCTCAACATGAATAATAATGGCATTAATAATCTCAGAACACCAGAATCTGATTTTGATGCTGCAACGAAAAAATACGTCGATGATAAGGAAATTCCAGTAACAACTTCGTTATCAACAATCAACGATGGAATGACCACGCTCAAAACTGATTTTACTAATCAAGTACAACTGTTTCTGAAATTCCGTAGAAATATAAACAGAACCATTAATGAATTTTTTGGAAGTCCACCAACTGTTAACATAAAACTCTCCGACTTTAACACGAAACTCAATGATATTGTCAGTGGAATCCCTAATATTGTTAGTAAAACTAATCTGATTAAAATTCCACACAAACAAATTAACAATATCGTGTACACAGTAGCATCAGGATCATCAACATGGACACCGCGCGATAACAGTCTCGAACATACCGCAGAAGTAACTGGGTTATACAGGCTGTCCATGTATGGTTTGGAAATTACTGTGGCCACTTCATCATCACCGAATGTACATTATAATCCTCTACTGGTGATGCTAAATAAGCGAATGTACATTATAATCCTCTACTGGTGATGCTAAATAAGAACACCAAAGAAACATTTACGTTGACATCAACGGAAATGCCCCCGAGACGTTACTGGTGGTGTCTGGAATTCGTAGCTGAAACTCCTCAATTAATTACCTAATTAAATGACAACGTCATTAAGTATAATGAATCAAACCCAAGGACCCCAGTCCCACATCGACGTTCAACGTCACAGATATAATCAAGTATGTGAATGTCTGACCGAACTAAAAAATATCATCGATGATTATACAGTAAAAGTAAAAAAGTATCGCACACGTTTGGTTGTCATTGATATAATTGTTTACTCAGTTTCTGCTATTGTTGCTGGAGCCGGATTATTATTATCAACAATAACAATGACAGCGCCTGCAGTTGTAACAATTGTCGTTTCAACTTCAACGTCTATTGCAGGCATTCTCAGTATTATCGCTAAGAAGATACCTGCATGTACAAATGATAAATTACACGAGTATATAATAAAATTACATACAGTAACAACAGCTTATTCTAAACTATCGTCATATATTTCGTCGTACCTCAGCGATGGTAAAATATCTGATGAGGAGTTCGCAACGATAATGAAAACCTACGATGAAGTATTCCTTGACAATAGCCAAGGTGAAAAAGTGGAGAATTAAATTCCTCGATTTAAAATGATAACAACAATAATAATAATGTCAGCGTCCTTGACTGAGTCAAGAGAATTATTACAACAGATCGTCACTAATACAGCACTGTCAAAAACTACGATGATATCATTAAGTTCGACTAATCCTGAGTTTAGCGTTAACTTTCCAACTGCAATTCCAGCAAAAGAAATAGCATTAGCACCATTACGAGTTTATCATAGCTGGCCAAATATTAGATCAAAACTATTCGGTGGACTACAACCAAATAATTCATTAGTATTTGCAAATAAGAATAAACCTGATGGAACTCCTGACTGGCAAGTAGTTAGTATTCCAACGGGTAGTTATCAAATAGAACAGATCAATGATGAGTTTCAACGCAGAATTAAATCTATTACAGGAAAAGAATCAAAAATAGCAATTACTGCTTACGAACCAACACTATCAGCAGCGATTGAAATAAATTCTCCTGATTATTCTGTAGATATTTATCAAAGTTCGATTAGATCAGTATTAGGCTGGCCTGAAGTTGAACTAGTTTATAAAGGCCCACCAGAACCACAACGATCTGATTTCGTTACAGATAAAAAAAAATATTTATAAAACTTCCAGAATATCGTAAAGGTAATAAATATCCATGGATAGGACCTCCTGGAGGAGGAGGACTTGATAGATTTATAGATGGAACAACACAAGAATTTTTGGATATATCTGTAAGTAAAAAAAAATAAAAGAGAATTTTTGACGACAATTAATGTTGAGGAAATTAATGTTTTTAATCCAATTAAATCTGAATATGAACGTGTACTTAATAATCTATAAAAATTATTTTCCAACATCAACAATTATTACGACGATGATATAAAAAATCAGATAATTGAAACAATGCAACATTTGAATCAAGTTGTGACAGACATAGAATATGTAAATAAAGTTTTTGTTGATAGAGAGAAAAGATTAATGAATGCACCTGACGATAGTTATTTTAGAAGTTATATAGTTAATGAAGACGACCCAATTCAGCGTATACATAGTAGAAAATTATTTAAAACAGTATTTCTTAAATATTATAAAATAACAGACGAACAGCTGCCAACGTTTACAATTCCAGGATTTAATCATGAGGAAATGAAGAAATCAGTTAATGATCTTATTGATGAACACTTTAAAAGAATATGTGATTCATGGAGAAAATTAATCCCGCCACCAACCATTCTTAAATATAATAATGATCCACACGGTGGAGGCCGCCATATCTCACCTGGTATCGTTAATATAACATCAACAATCGCAGTCAATCTAGTATGTGACGTAATTGATGGAAGCTATCGAGTAGATCTTTCAAAGTCTAGCCAGGCCCAGCAAGGATATATATTATATTCATTCAGTCCTCAAGCTCCACAAGATACAATTAACCACTAATTGTATCTGAGCCAATTAATCCCGTTTATCTACGTGAATAATAATCCGCTATTATCAAGGATACATTTCAAACTTACTGACCAGACAGGACACGTTCTGGATTTAAGAAATGAAGAATTAAATATTATCTGTATGTACGCTCATAGAGCGTTATCGTAGAACGTCCGAGTAAATATTTCCTGATATAATCAGGGGAAAAAAAATAATCTGATTCTGAAATAATATATATATATTTTTTTTACTGATTTTTCATAATCTGATGGGTTAAATGGTACTTTGATTAAGGAAATGGTTACAAATTCTTCAATTTGATGAGTTAAACAGTGATCAAAATCATTAAAATCTGAATAAATAATCAAATGTCTTATAATAATATATGTTTGAGGTAATTGCACATATAATGAAGCGAGATAACTCTGCCGAGCAAAAACTATGTAGAGTAAATTAAGCGATTATCTCTCTCTTGTTACTACGTTGATTCATAAGATCACGGAAATAGTTATACTTTTCTTGCATTGTAACGGTAATATTTCAGTAATTTAATTGTTCTCTGTAAGCATTTAGCTGCTAGTGAAACAGCAATTTGTAACAGAGAGGGATATTTATGCACCTTTGACTCTCATGATCTCAGAAAGCCATTAAATCACGTCGGCTTGTAAGTGCGTTGAATTACAAATCAGTTATTTTTAGCTGTTTACCTGTATGTTATATACATGTATTTTAATCTCGCATACTTATACAGAAAATGTAATATTTTATACAGTATATTTTATGAAGTGTGTTTGGAAATTGAAATATACAGTTTACAGTGATTGATTTTATTCACTATGCCTGCTTATAACTATGTAATTTATTAGATCTTTCAGGTATCAGGCTATATTGATCCGTATGTACTCTTCAGCTTCCGGACTCACTATGCAGAATTAAAATATTTCATTTTCTGAAATAAATCCACACTACAGCGCTATAATAATTGTGATTTTATTCAGTATACTGCTCGTACGTAATTTGCCTGCTTATTCAGTGTTGGGTTAACTATATAATAATTTTAAAACGTATATTTGTATGAATCGGAAAGTGGTGCAGTGTTATAGCGTTGGATTCTCGTACTCAAGGTCCGTGGTTCGATTCTCATGATCGACATATGTCAATGGAGGCGATTTTGATGCCATTTTCTTAATAATGGGGGGGGGGGTCCGGAGGAATCCTCGAAATCCACAACAGACAAAATACACTCTCCCACCATATCACCACGTGGTGGGTGTACTTTTGCACTCCCCGGGGTTGATTATGGGGGGGAGAGTGTACAAAATCTGTTGGACTTAGATAAGGCCCCCCGTTTACACCGTCCATTAGGATAAGTTTGTGTTGTGCCGTCATAATCATATGTATATAATCATAATCATAATCATATGTATATAATCATAATCATATGTATATAATCATCATAATCATCTTCAAAAACAGTCCTCTCTGACCTTCTGAACTTGCTAGAATGTAGTTTGGCAATCTAGGGGTTCACATGGGGGTTGTGGGGACTACTATTTTTATTTTTATTATTATTATGATTCAGGAACATTTTACAATCTAATTTAGTAATATTATGATTATTATTTTTAAATTAAAGAATTATTTATTATATAATGAACTACGAAAATATTAATGATGTTATTTCTGCTATTGAAAAATTAAAACATGACGGAATAAAGATATCTGATAATCTTAATCCTCAGAAAATTATGTGATTTTGAATCATTACAACAACGAAAATTTCAAAATAAATACACATTACCATCCGATTATAGATTCATGAAATTAATTTATCAATCTATGTTAGAATCCTTGTCAATGGTAAACGACACACAGGTAAAGCTATTTGCACCTCTTGCACATTCAATCGAAAAGATTAGATCCGAATTGTCTCACGAGTACGAAAGAAAAAAGATTGTGAATAATCGTGAAATGCAGTTGAGAAAGATTGTCATTTGATTCTGTCAAAAGTGACACTGAGAGCACCGACAGTGAAGATGGACCCTTGACTGTGGTGATGGCTAAACAAAACCCTTGGCAAAATTGACAGAGTCGAACTATATAGTAAAAAAATATTTATTTATTCTGAATCAGATTATTTTTTCTGTTTTTTTGTTATTGACCCACCTACCAGAGAGGACAGAGTTATCTCGTTTCATTATCTGACATATTCAAATATTATCTGCTGATCATATTTTATTGAAAATGCAGATTTGTATATTTTTTTTTGCGACAAGTTGTACCGAATATGGATGAATGCAAAAATATCTGGCAGCTGCACTCATGGATGAAAATATTATTTCTTGGCCTGTTTCTGCATTTATGGCTTTAATAACTCTCCTTGCAAACTTTCTACATTTTCCAGTATTTCCACGTGCAGAATTCTGACTCTGTAATAGCTTGCAGGTTACGTAAATGATAATTTTTTGGATTTCCATCAATATGATCAATTACAAGTCCATCTTTAATGACCCCATAAATGCATTCATAGATGAAACTATGTGAGAAATAATTTTTATTTCCACTGGTATTAAATACAAAATAACCAAATTTATCAACACAACCGACTGGTTTTTTCAGTCGACAGTGCCTGATTATACCATCACGAGATACTTCATAATTTTTAATTATAGGATGCGTTACAAATTCTTTTTGCTCCATTTATATAATAATATTATTTGTTTAAATCATTATCTTGAAAATCTAGCGAGGTAATCTTCTGCGGTTTTTATAGGAGATTCGACATTTTTTAAAATCATAATATCATTTTAGTTCTGTATTTCTTACCACCGCATTTTACACACAACTGAGTTTTTTCTCAGACTCCAACACCACACTGCACACACGGTTTTGGTCCTAGACTCTCATATCATCTACCGCTTTGCATATGGTAGCCGCAGAATTCATTTACGCATGCTTTGTTACAAGGAGAAGTATATCCGATCATAAGCCAATTACATCGATTCTTTGTTTGAATCATTTTATATATATATATATATATTTGTCTTAATTATAATAATGGAGGAATTATCCACAATTGAACCTTCCGCCGTCTCGGCGGGAGCTTTATTTGATCTTGACAAACTACAGAAATCTAAATTCAGTTTTTCTATGCAAGATCTGGCTTTAACAAATATGGATATAACTAAAAGTATCCGTGAAGCCAAGAAGGAATTTCGAGACGATGGTGCGGCTCATGTGTGGTCGACATTCAGGATCATGAATACCATCGATGCTAGAATTAGTGACGAACGAGGTAAAAATATTATCAACTATCTCGACAATAAGCGATATATTATTCTAGTAAAATTTATTGTAAATACAGACGAAGACACTTGGATTATTCGTGATAAGCGCGACCCTATACGCGTTACTGGAAATAACACTGTTACATTAAATAACAAATCCAAACCGGGAATACTGGCTGGTATTGACAAACCGTATTATGAACGAGTGTATCCTGTGACTGCGGTTGTCTATGCAATATATCCGCTGAATAATAAGCCTGACGTCAATGATCTCAAGCCGATGAGACTGTCAGAGTTAAGAATA
>JAECUM010037705.1:0-11012 GCA_016617855.1 Megalonaias nervosa
TTTGAGTCTCCGCATCAAACTTTTCTTATGGATTTGTGCTGGAACTTTTCTTTTGGATTTGTGATGGATTTGAATCTGGTGGTTCTCCATATCTTGCAAACTGACTTTCTGTTCATCTTCCTCATTTGCGCCGTTAATAGTCGAGTTGATCATCTTGCTCGCCAGCAATGGCCAATTATAACGTGACATTACCGGAGAATTGGTCTCTGCCAAACTTTGACAACAGGTATTCATTTCAGCCCGGGAATAACGAAATCTCATCAATTCCTTTGTTCAGGGAATGTAGCAGCAATGGTGTTAACGATAATAAAACGGTTCTCAGAACAGACAATTTCGCGCATGCGCAACCGGAAGTGCCTTCACCCACATCCTAATATTTCGACAGTGACCCATTTGTCGAGGATGCTGGGGGCATTGCAAAATACTATGGCTACGTTATCTGAAAGTGTTTCGCTCCATGACTGACTCTATGAATAGTGGCACGCGGGAAGCAGGGACCAATCTGACACGCTATTCTTGAGGGCATGTAGAATCATTGCCGCCGGAGGTGCCCGTCATAATCTTCGCCAACAAATTCAAGAAGGTCAGCAGATTCCTCCAGCTTTCACCTTATACAGAGGAAATTCTGGTATAGGTCCCGCAACTTCGGACATTAACGACTGGGAGTAATAAAATTGTCCATTTTGGTATTAAAAAAAAGTGCTCTTTCTCCATGTTCCATGGAAGCTAACAGGCGCAGTTGGAAACACTATATCGATTTTTTCAACCACTTTAAAACTCCACAGCACTATCCTTTTTTCCCCAAGTACCAGTTTGGCAATTTTCATTTCATATCTTTTTGAAAAACACAGCGGTATCTACCATATTTACCTATGTCTCGACTATTGGCTATGTACAGAAATTGAACAATGTCCCTGATCCAATCAATTCCTTTCTTTTTCAAAAAACTTCAGCAAACACTTAATAAACATTTGCCGCAGACTACCATTGATAAATGTATTCTACAAAAAACTCGTTCTAGTCCTGTCTAGATTCACTCACAACGCCATCCGTGTGGCTCTATTTGAGTCCATGTTTCTCCTTGCACTTCATGCATTCTTGCGGTTAGGGGAAATGACAGACAACCTGGTTGAGGAAGCCCAACTTTAGTTTTCTCGGGTTCACATCAGTGACGTTGGTTTAGTTGTCGAGTTTACACATTACAAACACTCCAAGGGTACCCAGTGTCTAAGTGTCATGCCACCAGAAATACAAGACCAGTGCCTGTCCATGCGCTGCATCACTATTTACAACTACTGGGGTGGCATTTCGGACCACTCTTTCTTACCTCTTGGTGGTGGTGGTGGTGGGGGGAATTTTCCAAATAACTAGGCAGGAGTTCAGCTAAGCCTTGCGTACATCGGTCGTGCTATGTGGTTTTAATTCTCATTTATTCAAAACTCGTACTTTTAGGATTAGGGCAGCATCAGGGTGCTAAGCATTGTCTATCAGACAGTACTATTCGAGTCTTGGGTAGGTGCCAGTCATATCCCTTTGAGAAATATATCTGTCCGAGCGATAAAATTTCAAGTTTGTAATTTTGTGCTGTTTACATGTCGTTTTCCACATCACCATAGCACTTCCTACTGCCTGGTTCTGCTTTCAATTTTCTTCTTTCAGGTCTTGTGGATGCACAGACCGATACCGATGTCCACATCATATGGACACTGAACTTCATATGGGTTCATTGAAGAGTACTTCACTTCATATGGGTTCATGTAAGACATGACCATCTTACAACACGTCATTTTTCCACTGGCTTTCTGTGACAGGAAATACAAACATTTTTTGGATAGTGTGTGCACAGCTCGACAGTCTCGTGGGTGCACAGACTGATACAGCCGTCCACATCATATGGCACTGCTCTTATAGGTTTATTGGAGAGCACTTCATACGGGTTCATTGAAGGTGTGACAATCTTAAAACACATCATTCTTCCACTGTCGTTCAGTGGCATGGAATACAAACATTTCTGGATATTGTGTGCCATTTTGACACAACATGTGCAGGACTGGTGGTGGTATTGGAGAAATCAGTGGCCCGAGAAAAGTATTCTGGTGAACTGTGACAATTCTGCAACGGTTGAAATCATTAACAAAGGCCGATCCAAAACACATGTTATAATGAAATTTGTTCCAGGACTGATATGGTGTGCTGCCAAAGGACAATTCGTTATTCAGGTTCGCCATATACCTGGTAGGGATAACCTTATAGCTGATGCTCTTTCTCGATTTCAGAACGAGAAGTTCCAGCACTTGGTGCCCCAAGCAGATCAAACTCCAGGTGTGTTCCCCCCCCCCCCCCGCTACAGAGTTGATGATATCTTGACACAGTGTGTGCAGGACTTGTGGTGTTTATCAGTGTCCAATATTTAGTCTGTTCACCCGTTGTGGATTTGTCGCTGCAGTGTAGGTGTCTGGTGGCACTTTTTTTGGATTCTTGCCATGTGGGGAATTCACAGTTCGATCATTACAAAGCATTTCTTCAGGCAAGTACCCGAGGATTCGAGATGTGACATTTTCAACAGACAAATCTATGTTTATACTGACCTTGCCATCCTTAAATAATGGACCCATTTTGTGCTGGTGTCAAGATTTTATTATTTCGGAACTCATGGTTGAGCCGCGTGTCCTGTATGGAGCAGTATTTGAGTCAACGGCGGCAAGGTGCTTTGGCTGGAGGCCATCGTGCAAGTGGCTCCTTTATTTGTGGATTCCATGGACCGTCCATTTAGTAGGGAACTTTTTCTGTCGTACTTGAAGCTCCTACTGGCACGCATGGGCTATGATGAGCAAAACTTTTCTCGTCATTTGTTTCGTATTCAAGCAGCCACAACTGCATCTGCATTTGGTAAGGAAGACCATCTAATTAGGACTTTGGAACGATGGTCTCCGTCATGTTATACGCGCTGCATCAGAGTTCACCCTAACCAACTCCTTTCTGCTCAGGAACAGTTGTGTACATACATTTAGTATCATGTGCTTTGGACACCAGTCCTTCCAAATGGATTTTCACATTACAAACTGGCATCCTCTTTGGGGCTCTCATTTGATATTTTTAATATCAAATTCAATTTGGCATCTTTTCCCCAATCGGATACTCATAAGCTATACTAATAACATAAAGGTCATGCCCATTAAACACGTTTCTTTTACAGTTTTAATTAGGAAAAATATAAGTTTATTTTATTCATGCTAGGATCAGCCTAGCTCTATTACACGAATCTGGGATCAACCCAGAATACACTCTTATGCGGGGATCAGCCTAGCATAGATTTAGTTAAGATGGGATCAGCCCAGAATACATTAGCATGCTAAGTCAGCCTAGCACATAGTCTACTTAAGCTGGGATCAGCCCAGAATACACTTGAATGCTGGGATCAGTCTAGCACAGATTTTACTTGAGCTGGGATCAGCCTAGCACAGTCCACGGAAGCTGGGATCAGCCCAGATTACACTTTAATGCTTGGATCAGCCTAGCACCAATTATCCTTGAGCTGGGATCAGCCTAGCATAGATTTACTTGAAGATGGGATCAGCCCAGAATATACTCGAACGCTGGGATCAGCCTAGCACAGATTTTACTTGAGTTGGGATCAGCCTAGCACCAATTCTACTTGATCTGGGATCAGCCCAGAATACACTGTAATGCTGGGATCAGCCTAGCACCGATTGGGAATCAATCTTTTACATTGAGCTTTGGATCAGCCTAGTACCGATTGGGAATCAGGCTTTTGCATTGAGCTGGGATCAGCCTATCACCAATTTTACGTGAGCTCGGATCAGCCCAGAATACACTGCAATGCTGGGATCAGCCTAGCACCGATTGGGAGTCAGTCTTTTACATTGAGCTGGGATCAGCCTAGCACCAATTCTATTTGAGCTGGGATCAGCCCAGAATACACTGTAATGCTGGGATCAGCCTAGCACTGATTGGGAATCAGTCTTTTACATTCAGATTCTAGCCACAGAGAGAGCCAAATATTTTTAAAATGTTTAAATTAAGTATTGATGTTATTTTAGTTATGAGTTTGATGTTGTAGAATATTGGTAATAATGAGTAGTGGCATGTTTGAGAGAAAGGGAGAGAGTGAGTGAGAGAGAGACGACAGGTGCACGTGAACTTTATCATTCTGTTCATCGTTCTCTAAAGTAGTACTGACGCAGTTATCCACTCATTCGCAACTTCCATGTCAATTCAACAGATCATACCTCGAACACATGCCAATAGACTGCATTCGGAGCACCTTGACTATTTACGAAACAAGGATTGACCGCGAAGTTGAGAATGCATAGAGCTATTTTGTCACTCGTAACTTCTCAGTCAGTCCTACAAAATCCAGTCATAGAAATAGAACAAATTGTAATTTCTTTTCATGCATTTAAATTTACGGAGAACAAGAGTACATTATTTTTCTGTATATAGCTGCGTAGACATACATCACAGGCATAATATTGTCTCGAAAAATAGTCGAAGACGGTCTGATATTCATCTGCTCGCTATCATATTAACGAAGGTTTTGAACAATACAGGGGGAATACCAATGCTCAAAAAATATGTATAAAATTTCAATTCAGAAATTTGCAAAGCTTATGTATTGAAATGGATAGACCAATATCTTTCATACTTGAGAAACAGCTTCCCTATGGGACTATGTTTCCATAGCAGCTGACATCTTGCAATTTGCTGTCAGAATTTCAAGAATAATACAAGGGTTTAAGCCACCCTTTTTTTCGTAGCATTAAAAGTACCCCAACAATATAGTAACTTGTTTCGTATTAGTAGAAAAGACCTTAGACTTACTTGTCCTGCACATATGATTGGTAATAAACTTGTTATATTTGTACTTGTGACAGTTGAGATATCATATATACCCATGTTTGTTATCTCTTATGCATGCATTATTAGATGTAACATTACAAAGAACATAGGTATAAAATGTTCACATTTAACTTTTTTCATAGGCAACAAAAGGAAATTAATGAACTCGTTGAATCATAATTTTAAACTTGATACGTATTACGGTATGTCTTTTTTTAGTTCGACAATTAATTCTTTCGTCCGGATTCCTAGTTCCCACTCTCTTGTAACTGCAGTGCATAAGACAGACTGATGCTCTTGCTTATAGAATTATTGTCTAAAAGGTATATAACAGTGATTTGAAAAGAAACAATTAAGATCGAGTATGTCATTTTAATCGTGTTTTTCTTTTGCATAAAATAAAATAGGACTCTGGTCATAATCTTTCTCCTATATTTCATTTATTATGAATAGATGGAGTTTTATCAGATTATACCGTATTCGGTAGTTGATATTGAGTATACGCGTTTGATGTCGACGACAATGTTCTTTTTGTTATACAGTCTGGTCATGGACAAGTACGTCCGCAGTTTATTTCCGGCAACAAAATCATTCGCATATTCATTGTCAACTGGCTGCGTAAATATAACGTCCTGACCCTGCGGAATGTGAGATGCTAATTTACAAAATAGTGCCTTGGCAACGGATGGATTATCTGCATACAGTGGATACATTCTGTAACCCATATCCGCGGGTCGAAGTACACCATATCCACATATCCTTCCGCTTTTAAGTGCAACGTACGTTTTGGCTATTGGACTTTCCGCCCAGTTGCTTATATAAACCGGTCTAGGCAAGGTATGAAGTTCACTGTCATAAGCAATGACATCATCAAAGCTAATACATGCGGCGGGGACTATTTCGAGATCTTCAACCTGAACATCTTTGACAAAGTTAGGATTAACTGGACCTTGGTTGTAATGGAAGGTGTATGACTTGATTGTCCAGCCGAACTGCTGATAGAAAGTTATTCTGTTGGACAAAGCTGTCCCGCCCACGTTTTTTTCTTTCATAACTTCCATAACAGAGCGGAATAACTTCCGCCCAATTCCAAGCTTTCTGTATTTTTCTTTCACAATGTTCATTCCAGAGGAGGCGACATCCGTACCATGTGCCAGGATTCCGTTGTGCCCTGACGAATAAACATAGATCATGTGGGTCATTTTGATTTATTGCCCTCTTTCCTCATTAAGCTGTTTATCCTATTTTCTTTTCACATATGATAGGTTGTTCACTTTCTCCAACAAAAATGTGAAACTCGGTGAGTGTGAAAAAAATGTTCTCTTTGTCATCGTTATATGCATTTTGCCTATTGCCCTTTTGAAATATTGCCATTCTCTTCATTCTCAGTGCAAGATCAGGATTTTTAATTCAGTGCATTTGAGAGTTATTGCTAAAAGAAGAGATTATTTTTTATTAATTACTTCCGTATTGTTTAATTTATATTTTTTTTTTTACTTTTGGGTACAATGAAAATATGCATTAACAGCGTGAGAAATACACTTACACTTTTTACAGATTGAAAACCAACATTTGCCCCGTTGAAAAAAAATATTTGGGATGTAAAATAGAGCTTTTTTCAGATATACTGGAACATTTTTGAACAAGCATCGGCAGGTGAGACTTTTAGAACAAATTATTGTCTCCATGCGGGCAATTACCATCACGTCGTCCATTCTTACCTATCACTTCCCCGTCGTCCTTGACCACAATGACAAGCCCACTTGGGTCGGTATTGAAGACACATTCCAGATAGGACTTTTCCATATTCCAGTTATTCTCTGACGTCAGATCATACAACCCTTGAATATCGCACCTGCGCATCGGTCGTATTTCGTACTTGACGTTGTGTACGTCAGAGTTCGATTCGCTTGTATAACATCTATAAATTAGTCAGAAGAAATTGTCTTATTTCTAATTGTAAAAAAGAGCACAAACAAATACTACTACTACAAGTACTACTACTACTAGTAATAATAATAATAATAATAATAATAATAATACCACTACAACCATCAAATCATACCCTGAACAGCCTGGGTCAGCTATTGTCTTGTGTCACTCCGCAAAGCACTTTGCTTCCATTTCTTCGGTAGTAAATATTCATGGATATGTTGACGTGCCGTTAAACGCCAAACAATTAAGGAACGAGATTTCTGAGAAATCCTCAAAAAACGATTATTCTTACTGTAAAGCCTCAAAAAAATTAAATTTACGAGCAAACCTTTTTGACTGTCTGTCAACCGGGAAAATTGGTTTCTTACCTTCGGTTGTCGAACATTCCGGAGGTGATGACATTTTTCTTTAATTTTAGAATTGCGCCGCACGATGAAACAGGTCGTTGAAAGAATTGTACAAGTTTGGTACATGCACGAAACATGATGCGGAAAACGCTATAATTCCTTATTGAGTGTTTTGTAAGTATATCTTATCGGAGCAACTTGCCATGAGAAAGTCGCAGATGGTCATGGTGGTATTATCTCTGCCTCTGATTAAGACACAAACAGTGTTCGTAAGTAAGTTCACGATTACGCAAAAGATCCAATAGATCTCTATAAATAATTCTCATTTTGTTAACAAAATTGCTGCATTTAATTTTAATCGCTTCAGAAATAAACAATTTTTGTCAAATATAATTAAATCTTGTATCAGAAACACAGCTATTCTAAAGATGATCTTAAAGCGAACTTCCCGTATAACAATGAAGGTGTGAAGACACTGAAAATCTTTCAAGCGTTAAAATCATGCATAACTGCTCATAACGGAGGCATACGAGAACTGGAAACTTTAACGTTTTACAGGAAATATGTCAAATTGTGTCTTTAAAGTGATTGTTCAAAATGAAACAATACTTACTTTTCAATATTATACTGAAGTGTCTACAATATATGAATAAATGTGCGGGAATTTTGCCTTAATTGTTCAAATTAAAGAAACACTTCACAATGGGCATCCATGGGAATTGCAAATGCTGTAATTTATTTTAATCTCATTGTTACCAAATTTCAAACTGGTGTCGACTTAATATGGTCACTTTTGGACCGCTGTCGACACATCATTTAACCCCGGCAGTCAAACCAAAATCTTGCAAAAATGGTACTAGCAGCTGCCTTGCTTGGCTCTCAGCATTAAGAGGTTAGTGTTAGGACTGGTCGGCCTGGTGTTAGGATATTGTGACTGGGTGGCACATGAAGCTACATGTCTGCGGCATGATACCACTGTGCTGGACATCACTATAAACTGGCACAATGCAGACATCGTAAGCGATATTATTAAAATTGTTAAAGCTACGTTAAAAATCTAAATCACACAAATAAATAAATATTGACTGAAACTCAGTCCTATGGGTGAAAATTATAGCATGGCTGTATTATTTCACTGTATCATACGGAGTTTCTGACGATTTCCATGTATGTACAGCATGCAGATTTGCAGCAACTTTGTTGTCGATATACAATATTACAACAGCCTATACAGGCAACTTTGTTGTCGATATAAGGTATTACAACAGCATATACAGGCAACTTTCTTGTCGATATACAATATTACAACAGCCTATACAGGCAACTTTGTTGTCGATATAAGGTATTACAACAGCATATACAGGCAACTTTCTTGTCGATATACAATATTACAACAGCCTATACAGGCAACTTTGTTGTCGATATAAGGTATTACAACAGCATATACAGGCAACTTTCTTGTCGATATACAATATTACAACAGCCTATACAGGCAACTTTGTTGTCGATATAAGGTATTACAACAGCATATACAGGCAACTTTCTTGTCGATATACAATATTACAACAGCCTATACTGACAACTTTGTTGTCGATATAAGGTATTACAACAGCATATACAGGCAACTTTCTTGTCCATATACAGTATTTCAACAGCCTATACATGCAACTTTCATCCCACACTGGAAGTGATGTGCTTGAATGTGATTGTATGTGTGTTGCAGAAAATTAACCAATATATTTGTCGGGTTAAACTTAAAATAATATTTGCAAAATTTAGTCACCCACGCGATATCAACTTTATAAACGCAAGAACATTGAACAGAACCATATAACTTTGTTTTGATAACTCATGGTACAATGGTCAAACAGTCATTACGGGGATAAAGATTTATTTATTTATTTATTTTGCCCAAGAGAGCAACTGCTGGAAGATTGAAACAGTAAATCCAAGGGAAACAACCATGGTTGATTTGTAGTCACATTATTGGATTTATGTTTCTTGCCCATTTGACATATAATAACATGCAATGTTGTTCGAAACAAGATGAAATCCTCGTCTTTAACTCAAAGAATGATCAGGCATATATTTTCAGAAGAATTAAAATTAAATTAAAAATGGACACAATAAGAACTTTTATGTCTTCTATCTCTTCACCGTCACATGCATCTAGAACAGAAATGATGCTGACAAATTTCAACCGAAGGAGAAAACTTCAAATGTATATTGAAACCAGCGTTTGATTCATTGATGATTGAAACTAAATTATACAGTACGTAGGAGACTGAGCAGACGTAACCAAGGTAGATGTCTCACTTGTTGCTATTCCAGTCATCAGAATGCAGTTTTCATTTGAATATTAGTAATCTTCACGTGCAGGCAGGCCACACGTGCTTCGCGGAAAATAGGTAGATTCCAAGTTTGAGAGATCTGCAATCTCAATGCGCGCGTGGGCACGTATTTTGTTTTTCCATTTCATAAGTGATCGAAGGTAGTCGCGATGGCAACCAATGGGCTGCGGGTTCGAATTCTACACAGACCAGCATGAGTGGGCTGTCGTTGTGTGTCTCTAAGCAACTTTACTCCCATTGCCCGACACTAAATAGTCTTTCATGTGTTTATGTGCCGCTAAACAGCGAGAAATGAAGAGGATACTTGGATCAGATATAACATTTCATATTAATACCCAGTAGTGTGTACGTACCATGACATAACACGCGTGAAAACATCTATGGCGAGGGGTTTAAATACCGACCTGTGTTGATGTGACGTCAGAAGAGCACCGAAATACAATTACGTCCCTATTTCCGGATAAACCTGCAAAAAATGTACGCCGTAAAAATCCAGTATAGTGGCGCTGAATTCAAAATTCCTCGAGAGCGGCCACTTTAGTAAGTGTATATGCACTGTACTACATATAGGCGATACTCAGCATCCTTGTCTAAATGTCTAAGAGAATCGTGGGCAGATAAAAGCAGTTGTTTTGTGGTGACTAAACAATAACGCTTTAAGGACTAGTACTCAAAACTATTTGATTTTCTGCAACAATCCGGCATACTGAGTAACGATTGAAACTCCAATTTATATGTATATATGTAAAGCATGTACAACTCGACCGCTCCGGTGGCCTCAGTGGTTAGAGCCTACGCCTCGGATGTGGGACGTCGCGGGTTCGAACCATGGCATAAACGTTTAGCCCGAAAGACCCTTCCCGCATGCAAGATTTGACTTAAGAAACAAGTGCAAGATCTGCATTAATATACTCATATATTGACCAATGCACAAGAACGTACACATGTAGGGTACATTATTAGGATAACATAAGTGTTTGTATTCATCAATAATATATATTTTTTACATCTACTTTACATTGTAAGTTGTTTTGTTAGTCTGCTCGAAGTGACAAAGTCATTATCTTCATGGATCTTGGAAACCACCGACTAATTGGTGCAAAGCATTCTGACAAGTGATTGACCGACCATCTGCAAGGTAGCATTTTTACAGCTTAATGCATCCCCTGATATCTCAAAGCCATGGCTTTTATCACTACACGTTCTGTGTTTTCTCGTTCAATTTACTTTTTTTCATCGATCTGCCAGATCCCAGAGCGCTCGATTAATTAACTACATATTTGTGACGATGGTTGTTTTCCAGAAGAGCTGAGCCTTATAACCATGCAAGTCGATGTCGTATTTGTAATATTATTTGCAGCATACCATTCATGAAGCACGCACTAATTATGCTTTGTAATTTGATGCGTTATAAAAACCGCAACAAACTGGGCCTTTCTGCCAGCAAAAAACGCATCGAATGTATCGGAAACTAAACGAATGACTCATCCCACCCCCCACCCCCAATTATATATATATA
>JAECUM010037710.1:0-17083 GCA_016617855.1 Megalonaias nervosa
ACACACACTCTCTCTCTCTCTCTCTCTCTCTCTCTCTCTCTCTCTCTCTCTCTCTCTCTCTCTCTCTCTTATTTATTTATCGATTAACTTAATTTTGCTTCAAAGTGGATTTTGTCTTTTAATATATGTAATTTTGTACCTAGTCTTCAGATATAATCAGTTGTTTGTTTTGTGTTTTTATGTACAATAACTGTCATCTTGGGACACGTTTTATGCTCCGGGAAATAACAGGACCTATATGCATTAATTAATGCGTGTTCAATTCTATATTTTTTTTTTAAATAAAACGACAATAAAATATGCTTGGAACATAACACAGTGAGAAAAACAAAAATAAAACAACAATATTGCTGAAAGCGTTTACTTGTACAATATCAGTATATGAGTACGTATTTACCTAAAGATCTCAAAATGATATCATTTTTTCCAATTAGCTTGCCTTGTAAAGTTAATCAATACTAGTGGTGTTGGACACAGTACTTATAAATAATCTCCAGATTTGGGTGCTTTTTTTAAAAATTATCTTTACTAAATGATTTCAAAAGACATACATACATACATACATACATACATACATACATACATACATACATACAACTGGCTCAAACAGCATTACTTATGTTGATTATGAAAAATAAACGATGCGTACAAATGTATAAGGATACCCTGTAGCTTGGCATTACAAATTTACAAATGTATAAGGATGTCCTGTGGTTTGACATTACTGATTTACAAATGTATAAGTATATCCTGTAGTTTGGCACTACAGATTTATCTTTTCAGAAGTATGGACTTTAAGGATTGATATAAATTGCCCTTGATGCCCATGTGTGACGGAAACCACAGAAGGCGACCATGGCCGAAGGCCCTTGACAGCTAGAGGTGACAAGCGATTTTGTATCTAATGGTACAGTAAGATATATGAGACGAAGGGGAAGAAGGCCATTTTCACTAAGCCATTTGGGCGCAGATTAGACTGTCTAGTGGCAGGAGATACACCAGACGTAAAAGAGCTGACAATGAAAGCTTATAGGGTGATTAATTATAATTACCAAACTTGCAATCATATTTCTGTCCTTTAAAACACTGCCTACATTAAAATAAGCAAGCTTTTGTCGACTAAAATACTTGAATGAATGTATGTCATGGTCCACTGGTCAGGTGATTCCGTTGTCGGTGATAATGGCTGGCAAGAATTACAATTATTGTACGTTTTGGTTTGATGTTTTCCGGTAGAGCGACACCTAGAACCTACATTGTGCCGGGGCAAGTGCCGCAAAGTTTATTGCCCATGAACACAACACGGTAACCGGTAAGGGCTGGTCGGATGGTTGGAATCGGACCCGCGCCCACTGAGTCAGCGCGGCTCTGAATGACACTCATGAATTCATCATTAATTTGAAAAAGTCCTTTTCTCTTGATATTTTCTTCATTTGTAACAATATTGTGTACATGCTGTAACAGTAACGCATGAAGATAATTGTGATAACACAGATGTCAATATGATTGGACAAGTTATAAACTAATTCCAGTAAATGCACAAGACCATTTGTCAGACCTGCTAGCAAAATCATTCAAAGTTACAGTATAATTTTATGTAAAATCATATCGAACAGATTCCTATGTAGCTGTCAGCGCAACCTATATAGATTTTTATTAAATAAAATAAGTGTCATGCTTTGTTTTAGATCTCCAAAGAGAGGTTTTAAATGATGAACTATTAATAGTACCAAATCAGACTTCATAAACACAGTAAAACCCATCCTTGTTGTAATTCTTAAGGCATTTCCATTAAAATGTTTGGCCTAACTGTTCATCAAATTGTCTAAAAGTCAAATTGCAAAATAAATCTAGTTCGCTTTGTTGATATATTTTCCATCCCCCTGTACAGCGAGATAACAAATATATCCAAAAGAGATTCCTGCACAATGAGATAGAAATATATCTAGCGGAGATGAGAGTTTGTTTGCAAGCAGACTGTACTCTTAGTGCAAGAACGGAGATATAACTTATTCACATTTTTATCAGTCTGCCTAAAAAGAAGAAAAAAGACATTATTTCACGCACGTAACGTTAAGCTGAAAGAGTTTTAACGACTTTGGGTCGTGTCACTTTTGGGTCGTATCGCTTTTCGATCGTATCCAACTGTTGAAAAAGTAGACAAATTGCGGACCATTAATTTTTTACATTGTTTGTTAGTCTGAGCGACATGGCAAAAAAGTATTTTCAATTAGGTTTCAATGTCACGCCATCAACTACAACAACTATATGTAAACACGAAAAATAACATTAATGAAAATTTGTTTTAGTAATCGTTCACGTTAAGTATATACTGCTTTATTAATATTTAGTATTCTGCGTTGTTTGACAAACTTGAATTACTTATATGCATTCTGGATACGATATTCTATGAATGAATCTCAAATTGTCATATATATAGAGCAGGCGGCATATGAGCAGGGCGGCGGTATGGCAGGTATATATATGCGCTATGGCGGCTATATATACATGGCGGCAATATGTATAATATGTAAATGATTTTTACAAATTTGATTTCGATTTACACGCACGTTAATAATTTTGTCTCTATTTTAGGCAACAGATGTATGGAGGATGTTTGTGACCATGAGAGATGACAGCAGCAAATCTTGGCTATCTATACAAAGTTAATCAAGCCTGCAATAAATATCAAAAAATTTGACCGCAAATGTTATTAAAGCTAGACAAACCACTCTGAAAAATATATTGTGGCTATCGATAGCAACAGAAAATAAAATAAATTTCTCGCGTCGGCGATTCTTCGGATATATTGCTAGGTCTTGCTAGCTAGGATGAGTTCTTATGAAATGTTGGAGTATTGAATTTTTAAAATAAGAAATTCATGGTTTTATATATCGAAGGTCAAAGGAGTCAAAAATTACTAAAACGGTGCATCGGTTAATATGCATTTTTTTTACTCTGTTCTAAGCTAAGTGTGTGTGTGTGTGTGTGTGTGTGTGTGTGTGTGTGTGTGATTTGGATTTTAACTAGCTTTAACAAGTTTTCAGTCATATCGCTACGATGTTTGCAGCGTGACAGTTTATAATGATATCTAGCACTTGGGCATCATGCCGCAGAAACGTAGCATCATGTCCCATCCAGTCACATTATCCTGACACCAGACCGACCAGTCCTAAAACTAACCTCTTAATGTTGAGCGTCAAGCGATGAAGCTTTTAGTACCATTTTTATAAGTCTTCGGTATGACTCGGCCAGGGTTCGAACCCGCGACCAAGGCGGACGCTCTAACCACTAGGCCATCGGAGCGGTCCTAAGTTAAATGTATATTCGTAATGAAATGTTTTTCGAAAAAGTACCCTTTCCATAATTGTCTTAAATAAAAACGTATGGGAATAAGTACCCTGTCCATAATTGTATTACATAGAAAAGTACCCTTTCCCTAATTACCTTAAATAGAAATGTATGGGGGAAAAGTACCCAATCCCTAATTATCTTACATTGAAATGTATGAGAAAAGTACCCTGTTCCTATTTGTCTTACACAGAAATATATGGGAAAAAGTACCCTGTCCTTACCTGTCTTGCATAGAAATACATGGGAAAAACTACCCTGTCCCTAATTGCCTTACGTAGAAAAATACATTGTCCCTAATTATATTAAATAGAAATGTATGGGGAAAAGTACCCTGTCCCTAACTGCCTTACATAGAAAATTAACCTGTCTCTAATTGTCTTACATAGAAATGTATTGGAAAAAGTACCCTGTCTTTACCCGTCTTACATAGAAATGTAACGGAAAAACTACCCTGACCCTAATTGTCATACATAGAAATATACCATGTCCCTAATTGTTTTATATAGAAATGTAAGGGAAAAGTACCCTGTCTTTAATTGTCTTACATAAAAATGTAAGGGAAAAAGTACCCTGTCTCTAATTGTCTTACATATTGTAACAGATGGGATGGGGATATGGGCTAACTTGTGTAAGTGTAATAATAAGCTTAAGGAAATGCTCAAAGTCAGGATCTTTTTTATTTTTGACTATGAAATTGTGATAAGTTGCTTAATAAAAGAAATGTGACTAAAACATGAATGTATGTGTTTGATCACGTATAACATATGCAATACACAAATGCTATAATGGGGGCGCTCACCAGTTATTATGTACTTTTGAGAGAGTGACATATGTGAGGTGAAGTTGTTTGCATTTAAAACATGCACAGTGGAGAAAATGTTGGCATGCCTCTATGCTACTTTGATGTAATGTGACTGATAGTTGTTTGGATATTGTACTTTTGGAAATTGTAAATGAACTTAGCACACCGCCAAGTAAAATGACTGCTCCCTTGCGCTCCAAAAATCAGCCTGAATTTGTCTAAAGTACACTATCCTTAGCAGCTATTAAAACAGGGAAAATGAATTTTGACAGACTAGACAATACCAGTTTCTGAAAGTGCAATGAATGAATTACCAAATATATAAAATGCAAAAAAAGTTATCAGCTCTTTTTTTTACAATTTACATTTGAAGTTCAGAAAGTGAAAATGACCAAGTGGAGCTAGCACTTTTTTGAAAGGTGCACATCTGGAGTAAGGCCAAGCTGTATACTCTATAACCCATATTACACCCATCAATCATACACCAAAATAAAGGGAATTAAAGGTTCTTTGAACAATACCTAAGATATACAAAGTCTTTTTTAAATAGCCAGTATAACTAGTGAGGAAACCCGGGAGAATTCTTTTTCTTTAAAATTCTAACAAAATACGAAACTATAAAGCGCCACCAATATGCTGGCCTTCATAACCTTAAAGTAATTATGCATCAAGAAATGGACGTCCCACGGAGTAAGTATTTTGAAAGTTAACCCTAAATTCTTAGTGTGGCGGGAGATAGCTGCTTATTTATGTGGCACAATATTACTTTTATACTAAGCTTGAATGAATAGCTGTGAATTGAATTTGTTTGAATTGAATTGATTCCTATTGTTGTAATATATATATCTGTGTGTGTGTGTGTGTGTGTGTGTGTGTGTGTGTGTGTGTGTGTGTGATTCCAGTCTATATTTGAGAATAAATAAATTAAAATTCGTAGATTTGTCTTATTTTTATAAGTACCTATGAGCTACTTAATGTCATTCAATAAAGCTGTAATTATAACTTCCTCAATACAGTGTTCTTTTTATTTGGCGGAGAGATGTTGATAGAAGCGCTGATGTTGACAGCTATCTGCCGAATTTCGAATTTCACTCATATTTATACTCTTCGGAAAACAATCATGTGACGTAATTTTAACCAGTCATTGCTTGTCCTGGACGCCGAACTGGTCTAATGGTGCCGAAGATACTCCACAACCTGCGACACAAACTGAGGGTTAATATACAATTTAACTATCATCACTTGTCCGTTTACACTCTGTCATTAGCAAATATATAAACATTACGTATTATGTCGTGTCCGTCAAACGTCCACATACTTTAAGTCGTAACCAAGACTGTTAAGCTTGGGTGAAGAGAACACAACTACCAATGAACGCTGATAACATTGAAATTATATTGACTAGCATAAAAATGAAGAATACACTATTAAATATTCAAAACATACTAATATTTGTATAAAAGAAGGCCAGCATTTACAATCAACAAGTGAAATTTAATAAAAAATATGAACTTGACAAATTTACTGTGTGGAACCGGTTATGTGATCTAGTGTCGGCCATCTCGCCTGCAGACGTATTTTCCTGATGTCAGCTGTTGGAGTCACCGAGCTTATTGCTATTCAAATGATGATTTGGATGGGAATTTAAGTGTGATAAACATATTTCTGGGTGTGACAAATTCATATAAAATAAGATTCCAGAAGATTTTGTGAGTATTTAATGATGTGCCAGGTTGAACTCGATAACATTTATTAGCACATGACCGGCGATCACACTTGACATACAGCATGAACGATTTAACACAGATATCATGGTAAGACGCGATCTATACATTTATATTACATACAATGTTTAACTTCATTCTTTCCCCAGTTTATATATATTACTTGACATGAACAACATCTTTAAATTATGACATAAAAGACCATACTCACAATCCATCGCATTGTGAGTTTTGGAGCCCCAGGTCTATTACAATATAAATGTAAGAAAAACAGTACGCTGTCTCTAATTGTCTTACATAGAAATGTAAGGGAAAAAGTACCCTATCCCTAATTGTCTTACATAGAAATGTATGGGGAGAAAGAACCCTGTCCCTAATTGTCTTACATAGAAATGTAAGGGAAATAGTACCCTGTCTCTAATTGTCTTACACAGAAATGTATAGGGAAATAGTACCCTGTCCCTAATTGACTTACATAAAAAGTACCCTGTCCCTAACTGTCTTACATAGAAAGTACCCTGTCCCTAACTGTCTTACATAGAAATGTAAGGGGAAAAGTACCCAGTCTGTAATGTCTTACATAGAAATGTAAGAGATAAAGTACCCTGTCCCTAATTGTCTTACACAGAAACGTATAGGAAAAAAGCACCATGTCCCTTATTGTCTTACATAGAAATGTAAGGGAAAAACTACCCTGTCCCTAATTGTCATACGTAGAAATGTACCATGTCCTAATTGTCTTACATAGAAAAGTAAGGGAAAAAGTACCCTGTCTCTAATTGTCTTACATAGGAATGTATAGAAAAAAAGTATCCTGTCCCTAATTGCTTTACATAAAAAAGTACCATGTCCCTAATTATCAGACATATAAATGTATGGGGAAAAGTACCCTGTTCCTAATAGTCTTACACAGAAATTTATGGAAAGAGTACCCTGTCCCTAATTGTCCTACATAGAAACGTATGGTGAAAAAGTACCTTGTCCGTAATTGTCTTACATAGGAAAGTACATTGTCCCTAACTGCCTTGCATAGAAAAGTACATTGTCCCCAATTGTCTTACATAGAGAAGCACATTGTCCCTACTTGCCTTCCATAGAAAAGTACCCTATCTCAAATGGTTTGTAAATTAATGTTTGTAGAAATGTAAGGGTAAAAGTACCCTGTCTCTAACTGTCTTACATAGGAACATAGGAATGTATATGGAAAAAGTACCCTGTCCCTAATTGCCTTACATAAAAAATACCCTGTCCCTAATTATCATACATATAAATGTATGGGGAAAAGTACCCTGTTCCTAATAGTCGTACATAGAAATTTATAGGAAAGAGTACCCTGTCCCTAATTGTCTTACATAGAAATGTATGGGGAAAAAGTACCTTGACCCGTAATTGTCTTACATAGAAAAGTACATTGTCCCTAATTGCCTTACATAGAGAAGTGCATTGTCCCTAATTGTCTTACATAGAAAAGTACCCTATCTCTAATTGTTTTGTAAATTTAAAGTTAAATACGTATCTAAGATTCATCACATATGGACTGTTGAAAATTATAGACTCCTCGTTTAAACACAGAAAAATGTGCATGTTGGTGAGTGAAATTGTTCAGTATGAAACAATTATAGGAATCGTACCGATTTTTGTGCAAAAGAAAGTATACGCAACTGATTTACAGCAAGTTGCAACATCGCTATTAAAATTGTGACAGCATTTCTCTTTTTTATAATTTTACGAAAGGCAGAAATCGTAAGCACGTCATTTTATTTTCATTCTCCCCCAGTGTTCATAGCGCTAAGATATACATAGGACAAATGTGACGTCATATCGATAACGTCATAATATAATTATCCAAGCAGTAAGAGTTGAGTTTGGTTCTGCTCCGGAGTTTCACATTTGTACACATGATATAGAACTTTAAGAGGCGGTATTTCCTGGATTTATCCCACTGGTAATCTTGGTTAAAAAAGAAAGGTGTATATAGTCGGAAGAATGTAAGGGTTTATTTATGTTTAGGGGTGAAAATTGGGCCTTACTCCTCATATGCATCTCTCAGAATGTTGGCAGCTCTCCGTGACCATTTTCAGATTCTGAACTCTCAAAATTATCAAAACGAGGAGCCAGTAACATTTTTTAAAAATATATTTTTTCTAATTTCATAAGTGATCTTTCAATAAATGGTACTGCCTAAACTGTGAAAATGCATTTGCATGTTGCGAACTGACAAAGGCATTATATTGTGGGCTATTTCACTTTCGGAGCACACTGGAACAGTTTTCATAAATTGTCTGCTTCGGACAACATATGAGTCTCACAACAGCGATCAAACAAACTACCGACCCAGCTAGATGGAGTGTATTTTATCTTTCTCTACACTGTGAAAGAGTTCATTTGCAACCATGTTTGCTTTCTACCTTCCCTTCTTTCAGCTGAACCCCACAACCCCGGATATAACCCATTAAAAGCAGTGGACTACATTAATTAAAATGCATATAAATTCTGAAGAAAATAAATACTAATGTTTGTATTACAATTCTTTAGTTGTTTCTACAATATTTTCGGTTAGCATTAAGTAGTTTCTTTATAATTCCATCTCTTTTCCCTTTGAAGCATTTTAATCTCAGCTTAAGCATCAAACAGCGGAAGTTGTATTGTCTGTTCCGGTCACAACCTGACACAGCCTTTTTAATTTTTCTCCTCCCTAACTTCATGATGTATCAGCAGATGTTCTTCTGTTTTCTATTTAAATAAAATGCATTGAGCAATGTGGGTGGAATTCTAACCCTTATTTAAGAGTTTAAGTCTGAAACTAATGATAAAAATTATGCATTTAATTTAGCTATTATCTTCCAAAATATATTTCCTACGATGTTTCTAGTCACAAATAAAAAAAGAACAATAGTTTTGTTTGTTTGTTTGTTTTGTTGGGGGGGGGGGGCGTTTTTTTTTCTTTCTTCTTTTTAACCGGGACATCAGTAAGTTCCACCATGAAGATACAAAAACAGAACCTGTCAATCTAACCTTGGTTCATGCTTCCCGCTGCAACATATTTTTAAAAAACATTTTCTTGAGCAGAACAGGAATGCGATGGAACCATAATAATAGTTGTTAATTTGTCATATTCCCATGGATAAGATGTCATATAAACCTTTAAAAAATGTTCACCTATCTTTTAGCTTTGATACAGATTTCTTCTTTAAAGGAGTCGCTGCTTTTGTCGATGTGCTGTTTTCATCCAATACACATCATGTGTATGCCTTTCATGATCATCACCGAACCATTGTCAAAGCTCAAATGTCCCTGAAAGCAGTTTCAGCGTGTCAAGATTGATATGGTGATGATCGAAATATAATATATAGAGGATCTCAAATGGGTTATGATTTAATATTGAATTTATGAAACGAGTTGAATAATGTCCAGCTTTTGCGAGCCTTGGCGAGCAAAAGCGGACATTATTCGACGAGTTTCATAAATTTAATATTAAACCGTTACCCATTTGAGATTCTTTTTATCACATAGTTTTTATTTCAGTGGAAATTATTTAGATAGAAAGAGCGAATATTTTCGTTCATTCTGACAGACGGTGCACCTTTCATTTGTTGTGCATAAAATATAGTCCCAAACAAAGTTGAACTGGTAAAAGTAGATTGTACTTTTTTACAAACTATAAATCAAAGATAAAGCTTCCATCCGAATAAACAGAACATTTTATAACGACAAAATCATTTTTCAAAACAGAATGATCAATGCGATGTGATGCTGCCACATTGTTTGATACGGTACATCGTAGGCCTAGAGTAGATGTTTACCCTAAAATGTCACTTTCAGAACTAAACGTTACATTGTTGCGATTTTCATGTGAAATAGGATTACTGGAAGCAAAAATTCCCACATTTATTGCAATGCATTTGTGACCGGATATTTGCAGTATTTGATTTGGAACAACAGGCTGTACAGAAGACGTAAACAAATTTCTTTTTGAATCGGATTTCCATCCCATAATATACCGCGTAAAGATGCTGTGGTTGGATAAAGTTCTGTCAGTTGGGAGACCCATTTAAGTAGAGATTCTTCTGTGAACAGAGGTGAGTTTATTTACTTCCTTAAGTTAACATTTAAACCACGCTTGTATAAACGGTGGATTCTATATCTACGTTACAGATATACCGCCCCCCTCCTCGCCACCCGCTATCAAATAAGCAATACCCTTAGTTTTACTTCTTATTGTTGTTCTTGTCTTGTAGTTTTACGCCATTTTTCTTATGATGATATTGTTAAACATGACATACAAACCCCTGTGGGTGTAACATATCCATTTTCAGACAGCCGTGATAATTTTTCCTCAATTTCCTTTCGCGAGTCGAGTTAAAAAATGGCCGCCAAAAATGTCCAAAAACATTCATTCAAAACAAACAATTCCAGAAGGCGGGGTTAAAAAAGTTTTCCCACGATCGCGGCCAATCAGTAAAGAGAATACTGCACAATAATTTCATGGGCTTATTTGGACCAATCAGAATCACATAAAGTGATATGTACACACGTATGATATCAAAAATATGAAACTGCACACACTGTAGGCAAAGTGTACCGACTATGTGATAAAATTCTAACTAAACCTTA
Source organism: Megalonaias nervosa (assembly GCA_016617855.1). Lineage (NCBI taxonomy): Eukaryota > Metazoa > Mollusca > Bivalvia > Unionida > Unionidae > Megalonaias > Megalonaias nervosa. Next base: position 10,495 of record JAECUM010037710.1, read on the forward strand.
AATAATAAATGTAGATTTTCAAGACATCTCTACTTATTTACTGCTTTTGTACAGACCACTCCTCCTCCATATCCAAGCAAAACTAACATTTTCATTTTGTTTTGTAATTTCATGCTGTTTATTTTTGTAATCTTGTCGTTGTATACGTTTTTATGTGTTATCTAATATTGTAAAGTGCTTAGATCTTCTAAAGATTAGGCTCTATACTAAGTCTACATTATTATTATTATTATTATTATTATTATTATTATTATTATTATTATTATATACCTAATGATAATTTAAACTGTATCCCATTGAACACGCTTCTTCTTAATAAATTTCGACCGATAGCAGAGTTAAGAAGGGTACGTTTCTGTTTCTTTGATTCGCTGTCTTGGGAACATCTCTACTTGAGACGTTGAAATTAACGTCCAATTTGAATAATGGAAGTTTGTATAGCCAACAGACTGTAGTGATATAAATTATTACTAGAATTTACAGTAGGATTAGATAAGCTACATAGATTTTCAGATTACAATAAGATTTATGACTTTTTTCACATACATACATACATACATACATACATACATACATACATACATCATCATCAATCCTTTGACCTAAGAGGTTGTTGGGGCACCAAAGTTGACTTTACAACCAATTCCCTCCATCTTTCCCTGTTCTCTACTGCCGTTTGGGAATCTCCATGCCTGTCCACTCCTTAATGTTGTCTTCCCACCTCTTTTTCTGTCTGCCTCTTCTTCTGCACCCTCGCACTGTGCCTTGCAAGATTGTTTTTGCCAGTCCAGATGATCTTGAGACATGACCGTACCACTTCAGTTTGCGCTTTTTTACAGTGGTCAAGAGGTCTTCATAGGATCCGATGGCTCGTTGGATCCTGTTGTGAACCTCTTCGTTGGTTACATGGTCAATGTATGAGATGCCCAAGATCTTGCGCTAGCATCTCATTTCGAAGGTTTGAATCCTTCTTTGTAGATCTGATGTGAGCGTCCATGTTTCACAAGCATACAGAAAGATGGATATCACAATCGAGCGCATCAGCCTTATTTTGGAACCAAAAGCAATGTTGGTATCTTTCCATATTGGTCTCAACCTTGTTATTGCTGCTGTTGTCTGGGCAATCCTGTAAAGTAGTTCTGGTTTGGAGCCCCCATCTCTGATAATTGATCCCAAGTACTTAAAGGTTGTGACTCTTTCCAGCTTCTGTCCACTGACCTTTATTTCTGCACTGATGCCATTTGTGTTGTTTGTCATCAGTTTGGGTTTTTCGGCGCTAATCTCCATACTGTATGCTGTGGAGGTTGTGTCGAGGCGTTCAACCAAGTCAGCCAGTTCTTTTACATCTCCTACTAAAACATCAATATCATCTGCGAAGCGAAGGTTGATGATTGTTCTTCCTCCGATGCTGACAGTGTCCTTGTGGTCATGCAAGGCATCCTCCATGATAATTTCCAGGAAAATGTTGAAGAGTGTAGGTGACAGTATACATCCCTGTCTGACTAAACTGTTGTTCGAAACCAATCTCCTCTGCTGCCATTGATGAGAACAGCACTAGTGGCTTTGATATAGAGGTGCTCAACATCCTGCACCAGGTTTGAGCTGATGTTGTACTTCCTCATATTTGCCCATAAGGTTGTGAGATCTTTCACCAGTTGATATGCCAGTTTGCTGCCATTTCTACTCAGACTGTCTTCGATTTTGCAGCATTGTCTTTCTATCCAGGATTCCTTTGCCTCTTTCATGCTTTTCCTGATCATGTTGTTTATATCTCTGTATTTTCTAGCTCCTTCATGATCTCTTTTTCTCTTTTTCAGTTCTCATCTTTTGTCGCATAGTTCAATGACACCTGTTGTGATCCAATGTTTCTTTGTTCGACGATATTTGCCAATGATCTCGCTAGCTGTGCTAGTCACAGCTGTGTTGAATGTGGCTGTTAAGGACTCTTGGTTGGTGTCTTGGCTGTCCAGGGTTATCATACATACATACATACATACATACATACATACATACATACATACATGCATACATACATGCATGCATGCATGCATGCATGCATGCATGCATACATACATACATACATACATACATACACACATATACATACATGCATACATACATACATACATGCATGCATGCATACATACATACATACATACACACATATACATACATGCATACATACATATATACATGCATACATACATACATACATACATACATACATACATACATACATACATACATACATATTACGCATTTATAGACATACACACACACATAAAGATATATACCTACATTTATGTATACAGATATGCTTGTTCAATCGCATGATTGCTCTTAAATACAAGCTTTTTCTGAAAAAAGACTTCAATATGTTATCAATAAATAAGTTGTATAATAATAATTCAGAATTCAAAATTCTTTTCTCAGTTATATCATAAGACCATTGTACATGAAATATGAGAGATAGTAATGCATGTACTAATGAAATGGAGATGAAAAGAAGATAACAATAAACGTAAGAAAAATAACAATAATAATAAATAACAAATTAATTAAATCAAGTAATTTTAAGTAGTATTCATCATATTACTACGTTCAATTAGTGCTCTATGAATATCATTTCCCAGATTTCTAACCTCGGTGTATTTAGTGGAATTTAACAATTTAATATATCTGAACCTATCAGGGCCTTATATAATTCCTCTTTGGCTGCAAATTAACATTGGCATTCTAATGAAAATCAATACTCCTCTTTCAGCACATTTCAAAAACTGCATTTTTTAAAATCTAGTTAGGTCTAGTTTGGTTTCTTCCATCTCCCTCATTTAATATGTAAACTATAAGCATACTTCCTTAATTACGACAGGGCTTTCTAAGTAAAGTCTCTGCCATTATATCCAAATACTCCTTACAGCCAAAATCGGATGACAGATTTCTACATCCAGCTCTTGAAGATTTTCTGATTCTTGATTGTCAATTTTGGATAAACTGGTCATATTAGCCGTTGTTTGACCAAAGACATATGAAGAAAAAAAAATTATGTCCCAACAGCTTGATTTATCCACACTTCCCCCCGAACAAGACTATTTAATAAATTCCAAACTAACGATGCCCAACTTTTCTTCACAGGATTGCTTTCTATATCCATAAGCATTAGACTATATACAATAGACGCATATTTTCTATTATCTGTGGTAATATGCATTGATCTGCAAGGATGTCTTTCCCAGTTCACCACATGCGAAATCATTTAGGGTTGACTTTTTTAGCACAAGAAGATTTGTGTAAACTTTTGAGTGCAACCATTCAACAGCATTTCCTTCTATGAATCCCTATACTTCCGATCCATAATAAAGACATGGGGAAAAACTTGCATACAAATTTATCCAACCTCGTATAAATGTTTATCGATTGCCAACAATGCCTTTGAAGCTTGTGCGCTTACAGTTTGTTGAGCAAGTGTGAAAGAATCCCTGTTGTAAAAAACAATCAAAAGAAATAAAAATTTGTTAACAACTTTTAATCTAAGCCTTTATAAAAAAAAATAAAGAATAATCTGCTATTCTTCCTCTCTCTCGGAAAACCGTAACATGCCAGTTACACATATAATTTCTTCAGACAAGGTATTACTGAATCTCACTCTACTTTTGACAATTTCATACATTAAATATACAATATTATATAATTTACCTCTTATCTATATTTTTAGTAATTTATACCATAAAATAGCCCTTATACTAGAACCAAACTCTTTAGCAAAATCAACAAAAACACAAGATCATTGCTTACCTGAATTAATCGAAGGAGTTATCAATCCATGTAATGTACAATTTTATCAGTTGTGGATAAATTTTTCCTGAAACCAGCCTGAACTTCGACAAATACATACTGATCCTACGCCCGGCTAACAAGTCTGTTATTTACAATCCTAGCAAACAATTTACCAATGACACTCAAAAGGGTGGTTTCGTTTGGTTTGGTACTAAAGCCACAGCAAAACAAATAAGTTGTTTAGAGCCAATGCAATGGGAGTAAAGTGCTTTGCGGAACGATGCACCAAAGTAGCTGCCCCAGACTGGTCGGGTGGTAGGACTCGAACCTGCACCCTTTCTATTTTACTTCATTATCTGCAAAACATTGGGCCACCAAGCATACTGACACACTTCAAAAGGCTTCAGATTCATTTATTGATATAACGTATTTGTTCAGTAGCTCATCCCATCAAAAATTTCCAATATTACTGAACGTTTTGCTTACAATCTTCTGGTAGTTTATACCTTCGGCCATCTTGAAATCTTCCTATACATTTTTAATATGAGCCTTATGAGATGATCGTATCTCGAACAAACATTTTCTGTTTTCTTTTGACTCATTTTTTCTGTTTTGCTTCGACCTTTACAAAGTCTCTTCAAGTGCTTTTACATTCAACGTCAAACAAAGATTTTATCAAAATATAATGTCTACGCTCATGAATATGTTCAGGCCTTTGGGGTTTTCGACGTTGACCATTCGCTTCCGAACTAATTACCTCTTGAGAATTGCATAATTGATTCATCAGTAGTATGATCATTTACCTTAATATTAGCCATTTTGTTCCGTATTTCATTGAAATTCTCTATACATTTTATATGTTAAAGAAAAGACAAAGAATGACAAAATAGTGAATGTTATAATCAGTTTGGAGAGCTATTCCATCTGAAACAAGAAAAGTGATGTCGAAACTGAGCAACTGTCAATCGGTTGGATAAAAGGCCTTACAGTGATAAAGTTTCACAGATTTAGAGGATGTATAAGAAATGCTAGACTGGTCTGTTCGTCCAGGTCGAAATAATCACTATAGGCTCTGGATAATAAAGATCGTCCACTTTGAGGCAATATATTAGAGAACAGTTCTTTATCGAAGATCTCGTTCTCTAGGCGTTAAATGCCGTCTGAAATGAGTTTGTCGATCAATCAATGTTGACAGGCGTAATCTAAATACACTCTGATCATTCTTAAAGGTAACAAAAGTTTCACATTTTATGTATTGTATAAATATGAAAAGCTGCAATCTAAACGTGTCTAGATCAGTTGGATCAATATGTCAATGTTGAGACCGAAAGCATCAAACCGGCTACATGCCGTACTAAATTAATTGAGAAACACCTTTAAAAGATCTTATCTATATCTCAGTGTCAGTGATAAAAGTGGATCTTGAAAGAACCAGTAAGCTCCCTGACTGAATTTACTGTATTAAAGATGTTGATGCATGGAAGTGTTTTTGGTTTCTATAAAGGAAACAGAAAGCTTCCTGACTGAATTACTGCATTAAAGATGTTGATGAATGGAAGTATCTTGGTTTCAAAGCTTATATGATTTAAAAAAAAAAAAATAGTAGAATTCTGCAAAGCAACCCCAAGTATCTACTCATTGGCGTTTTATAATTTTGTGTGTTTGGTCCGCACTTTGAATAGGAATTCCCTCAAAAGGCTTATTTAAAATCGAATGACCTTTATATGCTAATACTATGGTCTTCTGCTTAATATGAGTTTGTCAGTGGCCCGGTGAGAAGTGATTTATAAAAAGGAAATAATAGTAAGAAACACAATCCTGATTTTTTAAAGTACATATCAAACACTCTGAATTACAGAATAAATATGTCCTAATTGTATCTTATAATAAAATAAATATTTTTCATTTACTGAAATTACAGCGCTTTAGTCTGCGAGATCCACAAGACATGATTTCGAGATATTACGGTCCATTTCCGAGCTTCATTTTATACATAAAGAACCATGATTATTTGAAATCGTGACAATATAAGTACTTCCAGATAAAATATTACTATTAAATATGAAATATCAATCTAGTTACAAATCTTACATTTTCGAATCTAAAACAACATTGTATAAGCAATGAATGTTTAGCATATTATTCAAAATTCTTTCATATTTATTTTCTAATAGATTCCAGTAAAATGACAGACTAAAAAAAAAATCATTTAAAATATTTCCTCTCCCTGGGGTTAATTTCCATAAAGTCCATATGTTGATTTCTCCACCGACTGGAATTCTGCATACGGTGACGTTCTGGATTAGTTTTCAAACCCGAAAGAGATATGTTAGCATTTTTTTTTTTACATGGCAGTCCCAGTAATTCTGTAAAATACTGACACCATTTGCAAGTATATGTTGTGAATCAACCTAGAAGTCCATTATCTCCTATCATGTATTATTGCAGTAATTACTTTATTCCTTTCAGTGTCACTACAATGTCCTTGAAACTGAAGCGATAACATGTCATCTTATATTATCTTCTCCCCAATGTTTGTGCTCTTTTGTTTATTTGACATATGCAGCGAGTATGTTTATGTACCCATATCATAACTTGATCCAGGTGTGTAAGTAAATCAGTTCACTTACTGTTATCGTCTTAAATGTGTTCTATCCAAATATGTGCTGTTTAGAATCCGGGGTGAAGCTAGTACACGAGTAGACAAATTACAATAGGATACACTCCTCTTCTGACACTCGTATTCTCATCATTCCCACTATGAAGATGAAATCATATGGACAACGCTCTTTTGCATACCAGGGCCCAGCAA
>JAECUM010037711.1:0-37581 GCA_016617855.1 Megalonaias nervosa
TATATATATATGATAGCTATATTTGACAATAATTTGGATTCTCTTCGACTTGTATTTGCGAAATGAATTTGGCTATATAAAAATGAACTTCAGATTTAAATAAAACTGTTTTTTGTGTGTTCGAACCTAACTGTTACTTGTGTCAAATTTTTTTAAAATTTATTTGAAATTACATTGTATAAAAACATGTACACGTAAATCGCAGGATGTAGATACGTGACTATATATTTTCACATTTGTTGTTGATTTTACATACGTGTCCAAAAGGTTCTACATTTCGCTGAACCTAATTATGTGTGACCAAAATATTTGTACATTTGTCGTAGTTTTTAAATTTGTTCCTGAATGTTATTGCCTTCCATCTATATTTACTTATAAATCGAATCCAAAATGCAAATTGCACAGACCCAGATCTGCCGTTGCATTATTAACCGGTGATATGGGTCTATGCATTTTGTTGAGAGTAATCATTAAAACAAAGAAAAAAGTCTTGATGCAGAACAGAATTTATGTTTGTTTTTTTTTTACAGTTGGATTCGACTTAAAAGCGGGTACATACGGTAATTAATGAGAAGATTTTACTTATTTTATCAAATATTTGCATATTTGTTGTTCAGTTGGCAGTTGGATGCAAAACATTCCCATGAATTTAATTGTTACGCATGTTTTCATTTTTGTCGTTGTTTTTGTATAAACAAATGGCTGTATAGGCAGATTGGAGGTTATTTTTCTATGACCAAATACAACACATTTTTCATTACTTGTACCTTCTTGTTAACTATATCACCAAATTTTCTTATATCTGTTGTTGCTGTTACATTTGTATAAAATGTAATTTGTACAAAGGATCGACCGTAAGTTTTTAGATTATATGACCGTATATTGGTACATGTGCCATTTTCTTTATATTTCTATACGAAACATTTCACATTTCTTCGAACCGAATTTTCACGCTTTTGATCAAATATCTGTACATTTGCTGTTGATTTTACATTTGTATACAAACATTCCACAATCCTTTGAATTAATTGCTATATACCAGACCAGATAAATATTTATAGATTTAAGTCAATTTTTGATTATGTGCGACCAAATATATTTTTACATTTGTTGATTTTACATTTGCATAGAAACACTATTACAAAAGCATGAATATACAAAAAGTCAAGAATTATTGTTCAATTTACATACTGTATAGAGGTGTAAAAAATTCGCGACTTTGTTAAAAAGAGCGATTTATAAATTTTAGCAATTTAAATTCAGCGACTTCAAACAGACATAGGTTTTAACATTGGTTGAGACGACCAGCGGTATCTTCTGGTCCAGTGTATTAAAAACTATTGATAGGTAAGCAAAGAGCGGTATCTTCTGGTTCAGTGTATTGAAAACGATTAATAGGTAAGCAGTGAGGGGCATCTTCTGGTCCTGTGTACTAAAAAATATTGATAGGCAAGCAACGAATGACATTTTACCAAGTAACTATTACATCTATTGTTTAATTTACGTAACACTAATTCAGATAGGTGCCCTGTAATTAGTATGACAAGGTTACTTTATAAAGTCACCGTGGAATTATTATTAACATAAATTATCAGAACCAAGACTACTGGAGCATTTCTGAAGGAGAAGATGGTTTCGCCTTTGGGTTGTAACAGCTTTACGATATTTCTCGCTAATGTTGACCGCTAAATCGAACAAATTCACTACCGTGTTATTTTGAAATATTTTGTAACCTTCTCTTACGTAAATGTTATTTGACATATATAACCGATTTTATTACATTTGTAACCCTCCGTGTTTATATATGTCATGAATATTATTTGACATAAAAGCGATTATATTACATTTGCAGAAGCCTCGGGGTTACATTTGTAACTGAGCAAGTTGAGATATATAGTAAAGTTTTATTTATGTGGCTTTCTGACATTTTGTTGATTGTTGCATTTGAGCGAACTTTACATTTAACATTGCTACACATGCTTACTAATAAGAATACGCTGAGTTAACACGTGACATCGCGAGCATACAATACATCAAGAATAAGATTGGTCTTTTAGAAAAGTACCAAGAGAGGACGCAAGAGTAATAGTATATAAAAAATAGATTTGTAATAGAGGTTAATATGCACAAATGTATGAAAAGGAAGGAATTTAGTTTGTTTGTAGTATATAATTTTCTGTTCCATGGTTCGTTTGGAAGTTATTTTTGAATACATTATTTTGTATATGAAGGGATGGCGAGTTTGATATAAGACAGAAGAGAAGTAAAATGAAAAATGTGATTAGAGAATGGATAGACTATAATGAAATATAAATAGGTCTTTTAAGTGCGAAAAATATAATTGGAGGGTAGGGCATCTGACATCAGATTTCACAAATTCAGCATATTTCAATACTAAATGAGTTAAGGTTGTTGAATGTGTAAAGTCATGTTTCATCAACTAAATATAATAGACCCAGATATTGGCAATCTTCTTTCATTGATGAGAATACTTATTTCAGAGCAGTAATACAAAAGAAAAAATTAAGATGCGTTATGGTACTAACTGTGCAAGTCTTAATGTATTTACTTGATAACCTGCAAAAATAAATATGTTGGACAAATCCGTCAGAAAGTATATAAACGCATGATCAAAGACAGATTTGACATAAATAACGTATTGATACATCTTTTTAATCTCAACAGCTTTTCCTAATTTACAAGATTTTCATTAAAAGTGACAGATATTGCTAATTCGGAACTGAAACGCCTGCTAAAAGAGACATATTGGATTCACCGTCTAGACTCTGTTATCCAAAAGGTTTAATTCTAGGATTATATATGATCTTGATTTATACATTTATTCTTTTATTATTATTGGTATAAGTCAGAAACACTGTTTCAATAACTAGTTTAGCTGGGATGAACCTTTTTTTAAAGTGTTTTAACGTTTTCGAATATTTCTACTTCTCAATGATAACCTATACAAAGCAGCTGTTTTTTTTTTTTTTTTTTTTTTTCTTTGGTCGTAAAATTTTATTGTTATATTGTTATGATTAAAGATAGAAAATGTATCCACAATAATATATATGCATGATGCTTGATTAAATACAAAACCACGGCATTTCCCTACAGCTGCATGCATAGTGAAAATTGCCTAACACATAACAGTACAATTGATATTTTATATTTTTATTTATTATTTGTGGCAAAAACATTGTGCGATTCAAAAATGTACAGTCCATTCTATGTTCCTTCTTTTGAACTATTTCTTTGTAAAAAAATATTGAAATTAATTTCACTGTTCCTAATTTAAAAATCTGATAATATTAATTTTTACAGTTATAAATCTTTATACAATAATTGTACAAAATGGGCATAATTCTATATTAATTTTGAAATGGAATGTCTATTAAATGAGACATTTGGATTCAACTTTTGGATATTATCAGACATATATGAAAAGTTCTAATTATTAGATTATGTATAAATGTAAAATCTTCACTTATAAATTCATAATATTTATTAAATTATATATATATATATATATATATATATATATATATATATATATATATATATATATATATATATATATATATATATATATATATATATATATATGTGTGTGTGTGTGTGTGTGTGTGTGTGTGTGTGTGTGTGTGTGTGTGTGTGTGTGTGTGTGTGTCCAGCAGTTTGCGTTCAGAAAGGAAAGCTAAAGAGAATCAGGTTGCTTTACACCCTCGGAGATGAGCTATTATATACCTGTAGGCTACCCTATTCACTTTATTGGGTGTCTGACGGGTAAAGTATTTAGTTATTACATTACCTCTATTATATTTATAAGTGAGAAAGACAGCCCAACAAAGGAAGTACTCTTCTACATAAAGTATAATAACACAGCAGAAAATCAGACGTATGCCAAATACTAAATCTAATAAAAAGGACGTTCTAGCGTCCTCTAACAACTAAACCCATCTAGTAGAAAATATATGGCTCGAACCAGGTGGAACAGGTCGTATTGAGTAAGTTTCCCGTTCTTCTGAAACTCAATCAAATATCTACGTTACCAAGACCTTTGGCTACAAGAGCATCGAGGTTAGTAGTTTTAACTCGTACTGTAATGGGAAAGTGTCTTCATCTTAGTAATGTTAAAAACATCATGTATTAATTCATTTCACATATTTTGTAATCGTACTTGGATCAGAAAAATAACTTCAGCAACATCAAACAGACCAATCGAATCTGTTGTAATTTAAGCTATTACCATTTATTTTTGTTGTTAACAACACGATTCAGCAAGAAACTTGCTTTTACTGGAAAAAAAAAAGATTGATAATTATTCACTATTATTTGTCTCATGTTATATCCGTCCGTCTGTCTGCAGAAATACACGCAGTACTTTTCATGAAGCAGGCTGCTAATACATAGAAATACGTGCCCAATTGCCAAAATTGAAACAATCGATAATTGCCAGTCCTAAAACCCTAGCATTTCTTTTTCTATCCTGATTACCATGTGTGTAAGTCTGCATTTAGACTGTATTACGTACTATTAATCCGAGTTAGAGTTTTCATTACAGATATATGTGGAACATAAATAGTCCAAATTGTGCATCTTTTGTGCAGACAGTTTCCTGTATTGATTTGCCTTAACACATTTGCCACGCACATCCTATACATTCCCTCACTCATGAACAAGATAACAATTACCGTAAAACTCGCTTATTTAAGTTGAGTCTAACTGCGAAAAAACCATAAATCATTATATACTGTAGCATAATGCGCCTGCAGATTAGGGTCTGTGTTGTTTTTTCTACTGATTACTCCTGGTAAACTGCACAGAGCCAGACCTGCAGGCGCGTGATGCGACGGCAGATCTGGGTCTGTGCAGTTTGCAGTTGAACTCATCTTATAAATGTATATAGGGTTTTAAAATAAAATAAGCACTACGATCAATTAAATTTGTAAAATGTTGCCAAACTCTGACAAGGAGCAAACCCTACGGTAGAGGTCTCAAACTCAAATTACTACGAGGACCACATGAGGACTTGGCTCGAGGGCTGCATCATTGAAACCTTTATATACAGCGATAAAAAAAGTGGAGTCAAAATGGAAAAAAAATAGAGCAATATATTATGCTATTCTGTTATGCTTCTTGGCAAGGAATTAAATGCCCACCCAAAGTTTTATCAAAACTAACTGGCTGTGAAGAAAAAGTCTGCGTTATTAATTATGTTACTAATTCTGGGTGTCGTTGAGGGCCGCAGAAAATAACTCCACGGGCCGCATGCGAACCGCGTGACGCGTGTTTGAGACCCCTGCCCTACGGGAATGATGAGCGTTGATGCTGCAAGTTGCTGAAGGACACATCCACATATTACCTTCATTTGATACAATTTGAAACTATTACTTCTGTGTGTATACATACGAAAAGTTCATTCATTTGAGCCCGAGATCAATTTATCGAGGTCCACAAGTAAATGAAATGTCTAAAGAAGGTATGCCAGCAATTTGACTAACAATTATAGGACGAAAAGGTAGGTATAATTATATAATTACTTTCTGTTAAAGGACAGTCCGTGTTTACTCGACCTTCAGTTTATTTACATAGTTTCCATGACAGCATTTGAAGTACCTTGGGTAAAAGTAACATTGAAATGAGATTTCTTAGTGTAATAGCAAGGTGTAAGAACTGTTGATAGCGTGAGACTGGAAAACCACAAAGGCCTCGTTTTAAACTGCTCATGCATTGCGGATCTCTCGTGGATTATTTCAATATGGTGTAGATGGGATGTAAGTGACATTAATATGGTAAGTGTGCAGAATTTGTATTTAGTGTGATTTCAGGGAATACAAACGGTAATTTTCATTGGTGATGTATGATAATAGCAAGAAATGTATGATGGAGAAGGATACATGTTTAAAACCCTAATGTAAAGGTACTTTATGTATATGTGAATACAAAATAAAAAGCAAATAGGATAGACGTGTGATATAAAGGCAGCAAAACACACTCACGCGACGAAATGCAGTGCACGGGCTTCACAGCAACTAGATTCAGATTAGTGCAAACATGGTCTGCGTCGCTTTCTGGGAAACAACAGCAACACCCCAAAATAATAATTCAGATGATGGTGAATTAAATCTCATCACAACTACATTAAAATTGATTGCATATTCAGAAGACACAAATGTCCCAGATGAGGATTTGAAAAATGATAGAACCTTTGCTAAAGTCGCTAGTTCTCTGCGGAACAACGACCTCGGTAACGCTGCATGTGTACGTGAACAATCGCATACAAATCTATATCAGCGACGGGTTAATGCGTTTACAAATGTACAATCCACACACCAGTTTCCAAGAAGGCGTAGTAGATGTATTATTGGAAGTCAGCGTCCTCTCACTTGCTTACAGTGCCTCCCATGCGACAGCAATGCAATTCGTGACAAAGACTTTCCCTGAAACACTAGAATCGGACATTATCTGAGATCCAGCATGCCATAGTTAAACAAAAAGAGGGTAAATTTCCAAGATCAGATTTGCTATATATAGAACAGTTCAGATTTCAGTTATAGACTTCATGTCCTTTTGATAAACTTATTTACATGTAATTGTATGTTTGTAGATATCTTTGTTCCAGATGATTTTACAATGCGACAACAGTCCCGCTACTGAAAAGCAAAATTGGTAACCTGACGGACAAAAATGATTATAGACCTATATCTCACACAACAAATAGTTAGAAAATATTTGAATGTATTATACTAGAACACTGTGAAGTTACTGATATTCAGTTTGGTTTTAAAAAAAATCACCATTCAACAGACTTATACCTCTATGCATTTAAGGTAACTATCAACTATTATGTAGAACATGGCAGCCCTGTGTTTGCATGTTTTTAGACGCAAGTAAGGCATTTGATAGGGTCAATAATTGCACACTTTAAAAAGTTGCTTTATATTCAAATGCCCGTCTACATAGTTCTTACTTTAGTTAACTGGTATGACAGACATTTGTACTAGTACGTCGGGGAAAAGAAGTATTCAGCTTCATCCATGTAACCAATGGGATGAGGCAGGGAGGTGTTTTTCTCCTTTATTATTTAATATATACATGGATAAGTTAAGTCGTAAACAGGGTCAGTGAGTGTTACGTGGGGTTACATCTGACACCAAATGTGCTATTTCTGGACAACTTTAGTTTTGCTGATGATCTGTTATTGATAAGTCCTTCTGTCGTAGGTTTAAGGAAATTATTAAAGATATCTAAACAATACACATTTGAGAATTATGTCATCTATAACAAGCACAAATCGGTATGCATGGTCTTTCAGTCAACTTGTTTCATATTACCATCTCCTACCTCCGTACATCTTAACGGCCATGCTCTTACATTTTTCAACAGTTATACGTAGTTGTGTCATATTTTAAAATCCAATCGGTCAGATGATGACGATAAGATGAGACATTTGAGATTTTTGTGTACACGAGCAAACATACTTCTACGTTAATTTAGGAATTGTTCTTTGATTATCAACATTTGATTATTCAAATCGTACTGCTGCACATTGTATTGCCCTCCTCTGTGGACAAACTTTAGTGCACGTATGAAAAGAAAACTAGTTATTGGTTATAATAATAGTCTTCGTTTTCTATTAAGCCTCCCAAGTTGGAACATTGCCTCTAACATGTTTTGTAAATTATAATGTATTCAGTTTTGAAGAAGTAATCATAAAGTATGTGTTCTCAAAGATGACAAGAATATCCAATAGTAAGAATGTTATCTTGAAATCTTCGTGGAACTATGGCATTCGTTTAAATTCTCTGATTATAGGTTGACGGAACAAAGTAATCTTTAAATATCTTACTTAATTTCATTCTCAACAATGCCAGACACAGTCCATTGTTGCAGATGTGTCTGCAAAATGTACATTAGATATGTATCATCTTTCATGCTTAAAATACTAACTTTTTATATTTATATTTTAATTTAGATGTCTGGATTATGCAGCCTGAACTAAAAATTCTTATCATATCTTAATATACGTTGATACATATTAATTACTTATAGTATTCTGTGTTTCAATACAACTTTAATAATTTCAGAATCTTGATATCAGTACCATGTTTTGCACACTGTTAAGGTAACAAACTATTTTTGTTGATATTGCCAGAAGCGCTTTCAGTCATTGTCAATGTTTGCTACCTTATTACCTCTAATGCTTGCATATATCCCAGTTTAAAAGTGTTTTGACACATCGTAGGGTTCTTCTGAAGCTTCATCTTGTACAGAAGTATTCACGGTTTATCCCACTTTTATTTATCAAGACCAATACAACGTTTATGCGTGAAAAATGCTTTCTCTTGGTATGTTGTGTTCTTCCACGTTGGATTTTGTTTGTGTGGATATGATAAACAAACGTTCCGATGAAAACATGTTTCGCCTTTTTCAACCTCAGTCGAAATCGGTTACCATAAGTGAAAATTCCCCTTTCCAAACCATGTAAGTGTATCTATACTTGTAATTTGAGGGGGACTTATGAACAGTTTCTAAGTTATGACCCAGGCCCAGGGGTTAGTACATATAGGGAATGGGGAGACCCTGAGGTCAATGCTGGTTGCATAAATGCCTTGACCTTTTCATGTAAAGAAAGTGTAGATATGGTTGTAGGACTGGGATTTCAGATGCAAGGACAGACACAGAGGAACATCCAGTAACGTTGGTTTATAACCAAATTAATTATCTATTTATGCAATATCTGAAGATTGATACAGAAATAGACGTATTCATAATAGCAATATCAACAATTAACCCTTTAAAATATGTAGAAAATTGGGAGTGATCTTGGACCTCCTCACCCAGGCTAGTGGTTTGTCTTGATGAATCAAAGCAATACATTCTCTCAGATCATAAAGTGTAGTAGCTTGGATCAAATTCATTCAAGTAGTTTTATAATTATGGGGTTGGAAAAAAAATATATATACTGAGTTTACGACATCACTAACCTAATCATAAAGTGGAGCAAATTGCATCAAATTCCTGCAAGTAGTACATCACTATCTTCGTTTCTCGCCTCCTTCTAAGGATAAAGGCGACCAAAAAGTAATCCGTAATGGTTACTTACTTGATCATAATTACTGAAGAACGAGAAGTAATCCATAATGGTTGCTTAATAACCCTTACTGAAGAATTTCTAACCTAAGCAGCAATATCCAACAACTTTTGGCCGAAAATCCAAGAACTATATCGTACCGTCTCTCACAAACAACAGTTAGCAACATTTGCGCATTTTCTGTATATTTTCAGGGGTAAAAATGGTTCCAAATTTTCTTTAAGAAGAAAAAATTCTCCAACATTTGATATTTTGTTACCTCTTCAAGCAAGGACATTTTTTATGGGGCCTTTATTTGCATGAAAGTTAACTTTCTTTATGTCATTGATTTTTACTTTGCAAAGCAAGTTTGTACTCGAAATAAACGGTCGACATGTACGGAATCCTCACTAAAGTTACGGATTTTTCTAGTTCCCATACGTTTAGAGGATTGATTTGTTGCAGTTTAGACATGTTTCTGTTATAGTAAGAATTTTCCCATGTAGATATTTGATATTGCAGTGCTTCGGTGATAGACAATAGTCACACAAGTGATAGAAAATAAAGAAACGTTGTTTTTTTTTTTTTTCTTCGATTTCATAATCCACCAAAGATTAACACAATTACTTATCTTCCATAACAATCGACGTATGCCAACAATAACCCACCATATTAAAAATGAAAAACAACCATAACAAACAAACAAAGAATGCTGTAACTTTTCTAAGAAAGGGAAGGAGTTCTAAATGCCACATTTTGATTATACACGTGGTTTTGCATATTGAGATTTAAAAAAAATGTTATACAGAAAAAAGTTTAAATAGGAAAATTGGCAGATACATGTATTTTAAATTATGCGAAAATGGAAATAAAATGCCTTATGATACGGAAATATAAATACAAAGCATTATGATAGGGAAATGGAAATACAGGACATTATGATATGGAAATGGAAATACAAGACTTTATGATATGGAAATGGAAATACAAAACCATACGATATGGAAATGGAAATAGAAGGCATTATGATAGGGAAATGGAAATACAAAACCATATGATATGGAAATTGAAATACAAGACATTATGATATGGAAATGGAAATACAAGACATTATGATACATATATGGAAATTCAAGGCCTTATCATACGTAAATGGAAATTCAATGCCTTGTGATAAGGAATTGGAAATACAAGGCCTTATGATGCAAAAATGGAAATATAACGCCTTATGATTCGGAAATGGACACGCAAGGCCTTATGATACGAAATGGAAATACAAGGCCTTATGAAACGGAAATGGAAATACAAGGCCTTATGATTCGAAAATGGATATACAATGACTTATGATAAAGAATATGATAATTAGACTTAATCGCATTATTCTGAGAAGGTGGACGGTTAGTCAAGATCAATTTACCTTGTTTGTTCAGCACACGTACCACTGAATGAACCACATATGTTTATACGCAGTATTTAATTTATATAATAGTCGACGATAAGTACGTTTCTACATCATACAAAATCACATTTACAGATTATGCCGCATTATGATAACGATAAGTGTATACGAAAAAACGTTCAAACATTGGCCACGCAGGTCGATTAAGAATACAGGGTGTGTATATTTTTGGGTTCAGTAAGACACGGGAAAACACATTGAGCAGGTCTGGATTTCGAAATATGCTAAGAGGTTAACCTTCCAAATCTCGTAACTACCAGCGTTCGCTCATTACAGGGTGCAGAACTATAGCACTTTTAACGAGGCCGCAGTATCTGCACCGAGTGTGTGCTTTTTATTCGACTTTTTCATCTTTTTTATAATATATTATATTCAAGCCAGACTCTTAGTCAAGTCTGAATGACGTTTTTCCTCATTTCAGAAACCACTGAGGCATGATTGACCCTGGGATGCAAATGACAATTATCCGAAAGTCGGAGAGAGAAGGCATTTGCAAACTTACCGAAGATGTCTAGTAACTCTGCTCTTGTGGCTTCTCTTGCCACAATTGGAGGTCTTGCCATTTTTGTGAACATCCTCTTCATTCTTGTTTTCGTTGGCAGGAAAAGTCTGCGCACATCTCCAAACTACCTTCTTGTGAATCTAGCTGTAACTGATATTTTGTCTGTTCTTTTGTGGACCTCCTTCACAGCCGTGTCGGCGGCCCACAATGCATGAGTACTTCCGGAGAAAGTGTGCAGTGTTCAGGTTTTCTTCATGTCATTCTGCAGCTTGCTTAATACGCACACACTAACTGTTCTCATGATTGAACGCTTCCTGAAAATTTTCAAGCCATCGAAATACGAATTTATATTCACTGATATAGTTGTGACAGTCCTAATTGTAGGGTTGTGGGTATTTGACGCGGTCATTGCATTTCAACCACTTGTGGGATGGGGCAACTTTCACTACTACGAATATCAGTACCTGTGTGCAATGTACTACGAAAAAAGCATGTCACAAATGAATTTCTCAGTAGTCCTAGCCTTTGGCATTCCCCTGTTTATAGTCCTGACATTTTATATTGCAATATTTTTAAGAATTATGATTTTAAAGAGAAAAATCAAATCTGGAGGAGCAATCGTTTTGGAGGAAAACTACGAGGCAAAAGGTGATACATATATGGATAGGCTCAAGAGACAACAGATGAAGTTCAAAGATGCAGGGATGATGAAGAAAAAGCCAGTCCTTCAGAGGAAGGAGACAGTGACAGATGAAGGCTACATCAGTAGCGGATCAAATACTTCTTCGAATGACGAAAAGACGAGCAGTGACGAAGGCAAACATTCTTCTTCCTCCAGGAAAAAGAAACCAAAGAAAAACTCCAAAAGCATGAAACAAAATAAGAACGAAGATTCAGTCGAAAGGAAGGTATACTTCCTTTATAAAAGCGACTTTATCATCACAAATGTATTTCTTATAGTGACATTAGTGTACTTGGGTTGCTGGGCATTTTACCTAGCTTTAAACTACATACGAGTAAATCAGCTGTACAATGGGATTACTATATCCGGGGACTTTTTACGACGGCCATGTGGCTATCGCATTGTGGCTCCTTAGTAAAGATACCGTTCTACTTAATCAGCAAGCGGTTCCGATCAGGCCTTAGAAAAACTATTTGCAGGAAGAAAAAGCACAGAGCAAGCATGACTTTGATGAAGGACAAAGGCACGACACTTTAGATGAAGCACGTAAAGAGAACATTGACTTGTCGTGGCTTGACTGATTTCACAAGCATGCAAATAATGTATACAAGTGTTGACATGAATTATGGTAAAATTTCTCAAGATTACAGATTAATGTGGCGATTCATAATTTTTTTTGTGGGAGGGAGTATGCTTAATTTTCCGCTGCATTATGCAAAACAGTGCTAGATGTAGACTGCCTTGCATTATGGGAAACACAATTTCTCGAGACTGGTTCATGTTTATTTTTATTTAATAGTATGGAGAGTATTATTGTTCACTAACCAGAATAATTATTGTAAATTTGTGTTTCAATACGCCAAATGTGATTAATAGCGTGGTATGGCACATAATGGACATTTAACAAAGGCTTAAATATTTCGAATGCAAGAATAAATACAATTCTTTTTGCTTACTTCTCGCTGTCAGCATTGCTACTGAAAGAATGATTTCCTTGGAGGACCGTTTGATTTTTACTGACCCTAAGCAATGACTGTAAACTAACTAAACTCTGCCTGGTTTTTGTTACAGAAGAATGATAATAAGGATTACTTCTTGGGAAATAAGTATCACATCATGAAATCGCAGTTTTTTGACATTCCCGATCCTTCCCTTTACCCTTTAAATTTTAATATGCATGTAGCAAAATACTGTATTCAGGTTTGGTGTTGCTTTTTCTATTTCTATCTGAGTTGTAGAATCTAAAAGTTCTGTAAAAGCAAAAGTTATATTATTTTCCTGGATTGAAGCCAGGTAGACAGTAAGAAGTTTCTAACTTCTCTGCAGTGATGCTGATTAAGAACAACACACTATTCACAAAGCAGAGGCAGTTAAAGAATGGTAACGAATATAGCGGAAAGTACAAAATATTACTTACTTAAGCTATCAACTTATAAAATGTTACTCATAATTTCACCTTTAATGCAATTTATTATTTACACTTAGGGCTAAACCTAAATTGTATACATGTTGAAATGGAAGGACGAAACTTTTCAGGTTTATGGGCTGTAATAAGTTGAAAAGGGAGCGATGGTCTTTATGAATCTCGTTGCTTATGATTTTATTAGGTTTGACAGTAACCCTATACAATATGCAGGGTTTCCTCTGTTGTTTAATTTCGCTTGTCATATATTTGACTTTCAATACACTTCTTCGCAAACAGCTACTCTTCAATTTGGAAAACAGCTTAAGTCTACGCAGAAACCGGAAGTTAAGAGGAAAGAAGCCCTGTCGTACTGTACATAAATCTAAGATACAGTTGAACGTTTACCAATAACGAGGGGTATTTTATTTGTTGGAACTGATCAATTTAGACACTATGTAGTCAAATTAGATACCATTTATTTCTACTGAGGACCACTAGAATACACGTTCATAAACCTACAAAGCAATATGACAACTTCTTTCTCTGGGTACATTTTGAAATCCTGACCAGTATCGTCAGTGTTCGCTTATAAGAGGAGTCCAACTGCAAACTGCAGGGAACCAGATCTGCCGTAGCATCATGCACCGGCAGATCTGGATCTGTGCAGTTTGTTAGGAGTAATCAGTAGAACAAACAACACAGACCCTGATCTGCAGGCATATCATGCTGCTACGGAAGATCAGGATCTATGTTGTTTGCAGTTTCATACAACTTATAAGCGAGTACATACGGTATTTCCGTTTAATAAACATACTGGCAGCAGCAAAACCATAAATTAAGTTTGATATTAAAATGGGTCTGAGTCATGTAATATTGTATTCGGTGTGGAGACAATGGCTTTAAAACCCTTCTAATACACGGTGCCTTAGGAAAGTACATAATAAGAAATACGGTGTATAAGTCGCGAAAAAACAGTTTGACACTTAGCGCTCGATTGTTTTTCGTCTCGTTAATATCTTACGGATTATACTTCTCTCTCTCTCTCTCTGACTAGTACAATCTTCAAGCAGATTATCTAAGGTCGCACCTGCATTGGAGGGAGCTATATATTTGCCTTACCTTTTGGATTCGAATGCTGGAAAACCACCCAAGCTATCAGCAAAACGTGACTCATCCCATACCAAATGCCTAAGACGAATGAGATGAATGTTTTGGCCTAACATAATACAAAATGACGAATTGATGATAACGTGCAATGCAAGGCCTCTGTAAGAATAGGTTAAATATGCAGATGGAGATGGCTTGGACATGTGTGAAAGCATGAATCCAGACAGCCTGTCCAGGATGCCACTAAATGGACAATACAAGGGAAGCGGGGAAGAGGATGCCCGAAATAGACAGGGAGACGCTCCATGGAAAAAGAGCTCAGACAGATTCATCTGAAATGGATAGCAGCAGACCGCCAGAGGTGGAGAAGCCTCGAGAATACCTCGTGTGCCACGCGTTGGCACGAGGAGAACTGAGAGAGAGAGAGAGAGAGAGAGAGAGAGAGAGAGAGAGAGAGAGAGAGAGAGAGAGAGAGAGTATTTTCAGGATTGTGTTGCTTTATTCACACATTGTCATACAAACGCGAAGTTATCAGCAGATATTTCTATCAGTATGTAACTACGAATAAAAGCGAGTATTTCGTCATGTGATGACCATAATCTTTAATTGGTGTTCGATTGATGTGAAATCAATAAAACTCGTTGAATAATTTTAATCATTTTCTCACTACGGCTCGTTAAGCTTTGATATTACTTAATTCATTTTACAACTTTCACCTGTACATTCATCGATGATTCTCTTTCTTTTTCTTTTTATATATGTTTGATATTACAGAAGGCATTTAATCGCGATGTCCAAGCTAGTCGAATGTGACTAATAAAAAAAAGCAATAGTTCTTCAGATATTTAAAAAAAAATAACATCCATTTTGCTTGCATTGCCGTTATAGAACAAGAAGTATTATGTTTGTTCTCATTTTATATGCAGTTATGAATTCGCGGAATGAGTCAAAGAGATTTGCTGCCCAATGCCCGGAGAAGATAATTCTTTTCATAAATGGTATTTGGAATGGAATTATTTACCAAATCCTATTTTTTTTTAATCATCGCACTGCTAACATAATTCAGAAGTTTTATGGACAGGAAATATATTTGACCAGTGAATAATCCTTGTACAAAGTCCTGCATATAATTTTTAACCTTTCACTATACGAAGTTCAGAATGCCGTAACATTGCCATGATATGAAAACAGATGGGCCGTGTCTGTCTGCCATCCGCACTTCTGTGCTAAGTGACAGGGTATGAAAGCACGTTATGCCGTGTTAGTTTGCCATCTGCACATTTGTGGTATGTTAGCATAACATATACTATTGAACACTTCTAATAAACTAATCGAGACAGTATTTCCAACGTGTGTTTGTCTGTTTTCACAGATATTTTGTAAGAAAAATAATTTAAAAAAATTATTTGTCTAATTAATTGTTATTTCCATTGTGTATATTGAAGTTTAATTCTAAAAGTCATAGTTCAGGTTGTATACGCTGTTTACAATAATTGTTCTTTGCAGCGATATTTGGTGTTTGCTTCTGGGCACTGTGACATTTTCGTTACCAAGTAGGCCCAACGTATCAATAACCAAAGGTGAAACACGGTTTTGTTTCAGTCGGAGCAAGATTCGCCCCAATCCGTGGAACATTTTAGCGCAAGTCAACATGCTGTTGGTCATAACTTGCTCAAGACATTTACAAATAATCGTTACTTTCCTCACTGTCTCACATCATTTGCTTTGTGCGGTGATGCTATCGAGGAGGTTGACTGCATTTTGAATGATTTATTTTGAATGTTATCAAAGCATCTCTTTTCTATTATTGAAATGGAATGATTCTCTCGAACTTATTGATTTTGTTGCTACTAGAAATGCTCTCTCCCCTCCCTACCTCCCCCTCTCTCTCTCTCTCTCTCTCTCTCTCCACGTATGCATATTTTACTGGCATTTTCAGATAACAATATTACACGAAAAAACACCCAAGTAACGTGAGGCTTGGAGGTTTTTTCGGTGTCGACTAAAGCAGTAAACCAAAACATAGCTAATGTACGAAACAAACAACAACGACTTCGTAATATAGTTTGGAGGATTCTTTTGAAAGAAAGAAATTTAAATAGAGAAAAATCGTTGTTTTAAAGGACATCTGTTCGTTCTTCACCGAATGCATCGGCTTTGCAAAGTTACTAAGGAAATCCTGTGTATCTAAGCAGCTGCTGATTTAAAAGCTGAGATTAGCGAGTACAAGATATCTTTATATCCCTGCGCTAAGAGTCAGAGACTGATATTGGCTTGTCATTTGATGGAAATTTCTTTTTACACTGGTACACAAAATCTGCGTTGCCGTACGAATTTTGATTTTGTAGGCAAGATGCGCATCATTTCTGACACTTAAAATCCGCTGTAGTAGTGTATGAACATGAGGGTCCTGAACCAAAAGAGGATTCTAGACCAGAAACCCCAATCTCCCTCCCAATTTTGGAGAGAGGTTTCCCAGACCTCTAGATTTATTTCATATTATCCGCCATCAATCTGACATGTTGGATTTGATCTGACAAACAAATATACTGGCATAAAACCTAAAATAATAAGCGACTGTATCAAAAATGTTGGTTACCATTTATCACCAAAATATGGATCGGTATGGTCATTTGCAACTGAACGTGGCAGATGATTTGATGACATTTATTGACGCACTTTTTGATAATGATATACAAAATTAAACATCTACTGTTGTAACCATATTTTATGATAATCTTTTTCATACCTGCTGACTCTCATTGGTAGGATATCCGTTAACATACTGTCAGTAATACGAACTCGCGTATTAAATCATCCATATCATATTTTACACCTCGCAAGTAAGATCGTATCTGATCAAGTTATTTTTTGTAAGTGATACTTGCTATTTTACAAGAATTTTTTTTGTTTCAAGTTTGGGTTCAATCTTTTTACATGCTGTTGAAAGAGATACACCGACACCAGATATTATTAATAAAAACGGATTTAATAATGCTCCGCTTGAGATTATACCAGAGCTAGTCATTAACAATGGCAAATATGATATTACTCGAAGTCTTCTACGATAGTATTTATAACATTCTTTTACACATCAAAGGCTTTTATGATAAAATTTATAATATTGTACTAATGCTTCATCATCTTGTTTTGGAATTTCTTCTGAAATATGATTGAAATCGATGATATGTTTTTTCATTATACAATATTTGTTTACAGTTTTAAACAATATTAAAAACTCTAGCACCAACAATCGAATCAAGAAACTCACTGGACTTGTTATTGTTAGGGTCAGCTATAAAATCTCTGTACTTGTCATAAACATCTGATGAAGTATCATTATATCGTTCATCTGTTAGTACATCATTTCTCTTTAACCAAGTAAATGAATCAAAAGTATCTCCTACTTAACGTTCATACAAATCTGTTTTATTCACCAAATTACTGTAATCTTTTTCTGTTTCATCAATATACCCTAATACCAAGCTTATTTGATCTAACGTGAAATTTTTGAGAACAAGATGTTGTCTGATAATTGCATATGCGACCACGAAATTTGCTAGCATTAATTTTTTAAGCTTATCTAGTTCAATTGTTAGCAGACCAATAGCAGAAGCTAATTTTAACATTAATTTTTCATATGGTTTTGTGAGTATTTTCTCGATTTCGTTGTAATAATTTCGTAATGACAATTGTCTAGAGCGCTGGATTGATGGAAATGGAATATCATCTGCTTCACTTATGTCGTAATAAGAATCAATTTTTACTTCCAAATCTGTTTGTCTGACTTTATCAAAAAACTTTTCTCGCTCAGTATCATTAAAGTCACTAATTTCATCGTCAAAATTTTTGATTATCTTTATAGATCTATCAACAATAATCGGATCAAGTTCTGGGTCTTTTTTACCTATCATTGGTAAAATTGCTTTTAAATACGAATTTATAATTAAATCCGTATCAACCGTCATAGTAACGATTTTAATTAGGGTTTCTTTGTCGTGGTAGTACATACCGAGATACTTAAAAATGTTTCGTTTTAAAAAATTATTGCATAATATCTTGTTTCTTTTTATTCCTATTATTCTAGATTCTGCTAGTTTGTCGAGATCATTATGGCTAGCGTTTACTCGATCTTTTTCATCTACTCTTTTATCGTAGGCTCGTTTTTTTTTTTATTATTAAGTCCGATTTTATTATCAAGTCTAAATTTCCAAAATCAAGCTCGAGCAATATTTCTTCAGCAGGATTTCAACTTGTTTATGTTCTTCTAGACAATCATCAGGATGACAGTATCTGCTTATCACATTAAAGTTTTCTATTGCTTCTTTCAGTTGTGGCCCTCGCATATGCATAACAAGAATAATTTTTTTTTCTTTTTTCTTCTTCTGATAATGGAGAGTTTATCATTCGAACTGAAAAGTTTTTTCTGGTATTTATTACACGTGCTGATAATGATTAGTCCCAAACATTTATTTTAGGGTTAAAAATATAATCATAAAATTCTCTCTCAACGTCTGTAAACAATTGTGTTGACATTATTTTATAACATTAGATTAAATTTGTTCATCGAGTGTGTATATTTGAAATGCTGTCAGTCCTGGAAATGAATGTTCAGCAGCGATAACATAAATTCGGAAATATAAGTACTTGTTAACAGTGTTTTCTGTCGGGATTGTAAAATATTGTGTTGTTGTAATAAACATATTTGCTGTACTATATAATGTTGTCCAGTTGATATCATCGTTTGATCCTTCAAACAGCCAATTATAAATTCAAACAACCCTAGAGTTTAATCGACCTCGCAAATGAAATTGCCAAATGGCAACTGCAGTAGGACATTTAATTTTAATCCAAAAATTTTCAACTTCTCCGTTGGTCGTCCATTCGTGTCTATCAGAGAAAGCGTAATAAGGATAATTTTCAGGATAATACGATGATGCGCTTACCTCAAAACCAGCTCGGTTGTCAGTTGCCTTAAAAAGTGTTGGAATATACCCAACATTGTTTTTAGTTCGTTTTATACCACCACCAGATACATTGTCAACATACGCTTTATTTGTCAGATCATTATGGTTAACTGGAACATATGTCGTAGTTATTTTTTTTGTCTCTCATGTTTATATTGCCTGTCACTGGTCCACCAGATTTCTTAAAATATGGAGTAAGTTCTTCTTTAAAATTAGCATAACTAATAGCCTCAGTTTCATTAGCTGGTGGCGAGGTTGCCGGTAATCCAGTTATTTTTGAATTTGACATTGACAGGTTACCTGTCATTGTGTCATCGGCTTTGTTAAGTTTATTATCGTCAACAGATTTTAGTTGCGCATAACTTACAGCTTGTGTTAAATCTGATGGCGGATATACAGCTTCTAATCCAATAATTTTTTTACTTGACATGTTAATATTACCTGTAGCTATTCCACCGATTTTATCAAGTTTGTTATTATCCACATACTTCAACTGCAAATAACTTACAACTTGTGTTTGATTTAAGTTTGCTGGCGGATATCCAGTCTCTAAATTTATAATTTTTTTTCTTCCTGACATATCTAAATTACCGCTTAAAGTTCCGCCAGATTTATCTAGTTTATTATTGTCGACGGATTTTAGTTGTGCGTAACTAATAGCTTGTGTATCAACAACATTTATTGGCGGATAATTTGTTTCTAAACCTAGTACTCGTTGATTTGACATAGACAGGTTTCCTGTCATTGTATCGCCAGTTTTTTTCAAGTAACCCGATAAATCAATATTGCCGTTTGTTATTATAGCCGACGAATCTCCTAATGTTGTTCCAAATTTTGTATAATGGCTCATTATGTAAATTATATAACATAAAATTGTATAACAATGGCAAAATCGTCGATATTAAATTTTGATACAGAGCGGTTGGTGAAACATAAACATAACAACGAACTTCCAGATTGTCATTATCTTGTTGTTGGAAGAACTGGATCGGGAAAAACAAATTTGCTTATGAACTTACTGCTGGGCGATAATTTTAATTACGATCCAGTTTATATTTATACAATTAATCCACAACAAGATAAGTACGAACTACTTAACGAATATAATAACAAACTTTGTGATGATATTGATGCTGGTGAAGATTTTTTTTATTATTAAACAACCAGAAGAACTTGTTCCAGTTAATCAACTTGATTCAGATGAACATAAGATAGTAGTTTTTCACGATATTCCGCTAAATAATGTAGAGATGAATAAAATAAAATCATATTTTTCACTGTCGCGTAATAAGAAATGTAATTCTATTTATCTCGCCCAAGGTTTTTATAATGTTGACAGATTTATCAGACGAAATGCTGGTTGTTTTATATTATTCCCTGGACTGGACAACGTTGAAGTTAGAAATATCGAGAACGAGCAATGTGGCGATATAACTAAAGATAAATTTATCGAACTTTACCACAATATTGATAAACACAATATTGATAAATTGCTCTATTGCCCCTGGATCTTACTCAGCTCGAGGTAGTAAAGGACAAACAATATATAGTTTTTCGCCGGACGTTCCACCGGGATCGCGCATGGAAATTAGTCCACGGCAAGTTATTTATTATCCGCTAAATGTTGAAAATCAAATAATAGCAATAAATATGCATTTGACAGATCAATCTGGACGACAGCTGAATTTGAATAACGAGGTTGTCACTTACTATTTGCACCTGCAAATACAATAGCAAGCTATTGTTTTATGCAACCTACTTGATATAATATGAAGAAAAAAATTTACCGAAGAAAAATTATTGGTGGATGTTTGGGAAATATATTTACTAAAATTATTGAAAATGTTCCAAGAATAGCGAATAAAGTTGCGCCAATTGTACTTGACGCGTCAAAAGCTTTTGCAACTGGAGCTGCATCTGCCGCTGGAACTGCTGTTGGACAAAAGGTTGCTGATAAAATTGAAGGCCAATCTGCACCACAGATTGCGACAATCAAACAAGTTATATCAGAAATCGCTCCAAGAAAAGAAACTCAACGTGCAATGATAACAACAACAAAAAATCTTTTATCGCCAAAGGGCGAATAAATTATACAAAAATTAATATCTAAAGTAACAGCGTCAATCACATGGTGATTGGTGAATTTTATATAATCTAATAAATAAAAAATGTCTGTTAAAAATTATCTCGATTTAGCAGAAACTTATGACATGGATGACATTGTAACAGAATTTGAATATATTGAGTATCTCGACGAAAATTCTAATGAACCAAATAAGGCTGGTGTCAGAACATTTAATACCCGAGACGAAGATGTATTTCTACTGCCACACAAAGCAATATTAGAAGTTCGCGGTCAGATTATGACAATAGCTAATGTACCTGCTGCAATTGCAGCTGGAGCAGAGGTGACGCTCGTGAATAATGGCTGGTGCTTATTTAAAAGTTCTAGATATCAGCTGGCCAATCAAACTGTTGAGGATATTTCAAGTCACTTACAAGTTGCAAGTACAATCTTAAATACTATTTCGTTCTCTGATGATTACTCCAGATCAACTGCAACTAATATGATGTGGTATAAAGACACTGGAAGTGGTGGATCTGGTTTTATGGCATCGTCTGAATTTTCAGCTGGAGGTCTACCTATTTTAGTGGCTGTAGCTGATGCCGCTGTAAATGTTGTAACTGTAAGAGATTTTCTCATTATTAATGCTGCTGCGCTAGGTATAGTCGAACCAGGTGCAGCCGCTGGTGATGCAGCTACAAGAGTTTCACTTATTGCTGCTTGCAATAATCTTGGTATAACACCACCAGGTGCTGCTGCAACCGGCACTGAAATGTTGAATTTGATTAATAACTCCTATCATCAGAAAAAAAAATATACGTTATAATGAAGGTTATACCAGAAGAAAGGCACTTGCAGCAGCATCACGTCAAGTTAAAATGATGCTGCCGTTAAGTACAATATTTGGATTTTGTCGCGACTACAACAAAGTATTTCGTGGAGTTAAACATAAACTTATTTTAGATCGATCAGAACAAAATGATCGTTTATTTCGAGCTGGCGGAGCTGATGTACAGTTTATCATAAACAAACTTGCGCTATGGATGCCACGAATAACGCCGTCTATCACTAAAATGGCGGAATTAAATGATATGCTGGAAAAACACACAAACAGAATTTATTTTCAGCAACATAAAATATATCAAACAACAGTTCCAAATACTACCGACTACACATGGCGAGTTACAACAACATCAAGTGAACAACTGCCACGGCAATTATTTGTTGTATTTCAGCGGCAAGCGCGGCGTGGTAACCAACAACAAAATAATGCAATATTAGATAATGCTGATGTTAGACGAATATATGCAAGAATAAATTCAAAGCAATATCCAGAACGAGCAATAGAATGCAATTTTGCAGATGACGCTAATAAAAATATTACTAGATCTTACATGTATCTGCTCTACGCAGTGCAAAAATATCAGGATATTGGAGACGGATCTCAGATATCAGTAGAGGAATTTCGTACACTTTATCCGATATGTTATTTTGATGTTAGTAAACATAGCTAGCGAGCTGTTGACTCAACAGCTGATATTGAAATTACTTGGACACTGGGAGCAGTTCCAGTAGCACAGTTGTACGTGTCCGCGTTAGTGATCAGCGACAGATCCATAACGATTGATTCTGTTGAAGGTAAAATGACCGTACAGGTTTAATCTGTAATTTGTATATAATGACAAAATATATTGTAAAAGAAATATATTTGACTGATGGTCAAGTTAAAAAATTAGCAGCTGCTGTTGCAAAGCAGAGGCAGGTATCATTAAAAATAAAACCCAACACCAAAGATGTTGCCGAAGTGTTTCCAAAGGTACTTTAACAAAATTAATGTTAACAGAAAAACAAATAAATAAGTATAACCGCGGCAAACCTTTTGTTTTAAATTTAAGTGCCACAAAAATAACAGCAATGTCAAAACAAGGTGGTTTCTTCGGTCCGGCACTATCTGTAATGGCCAGAACGAAAATACCAAAACTTTTGCCAGTACTTGGTACATTAGGATTAGCAGCAGCGTCTGGAGCAGTATCTTACGCAACGAAAAAAGCGGTCTCAGGGGATGAAATCGCCCGCGGCTGTGTCGTCCGCGGTCATGGTATAAAGAAAATAGTCTAAAGATAAATATAATGCCACGAAGAAGAAAGGTAAAAAGAAAGACGACAACGAAAAAAAAGACGCGATCTCGTCGAAAAACAAACAAAGGTGGATTTATAGGACCGTTGCTGGCGGGAGTAGCGGGAAGTCTACTGCCAAATCTGTTGGGAATCGGCAGAGGACTAACATTGCCGGGCACACGCCTGCATTAAGTAATTTTGATATACTTGATAAGCTAAAAAAAGTAAAAAATTTCCACGGAGTTTATTCCAAAGATGAACTTGACGCGATTCCGCCGGGATCATGTGTGATAAATATACAAGATTTCAACGACGGATCTGGCACACATTGGGTAGTTGTTTGTAATAACAATTATTTTGACTCATTTGGACTTCCACCAAGTGATGCAGTAAAGAAATATGTGTCTCGAAAACATAAAATAATAAATTATTCGTCTAATCAAATTCAGCCTGTTGAAACTTCTGCTTGTGGATACTGTTGCGGGATGTTTATAAAACAAATGTTTGATTCTAAATTTGATTTTTTAAAATTTATTTTACAGTTTGACAAACAACCATACCTCGCCAATGATAAAATTGGAATTAATTTTATATAAACTTATAAATATATAATGTCAACATATTGTCTCAAATGTAAAACTAAAACAGAAAATATCAATGAAACAACAGAAAAAACAAAATATAATAGGATGATGCTAAAAAGTGTTTGCGCAATCTGTGGTAAAAGAAAAAGTATATTTTTAAAGAAATTGTCCCCAGCGATAAAATCTTTGGGAGCTGGTTGCCCTGACGTTATTTTAGTAGACGACTAATTAATAATGATATGTAAGTGCGATTGTGATAGAGATTTATGTCTTGAGCAAAATAAAATTGTTACATACTGTCAACAATGTAACAACAGAGAAATAATAGGAACAGGCATAGACATATATAAAGTAATTGGCAAATTGCCGAAATCAAAAGGCGGTTGGACATTACCAGGCCATAAATATACTGGACCTTATAATCCGCTAGATAAACAACTTGACGAGAACGATAATCCGCTGCCAGGACAAGAACCTTACAATCAAGTTGATGCAATAGCAATGCGTCATGATATCTGCTACCGTGATCACGAACAAGATAAGTACGGCTGTGATAAAGTAATGTTGGACGAATAACGTGATATCAAACCGGCAAATGTGCGAGAGCGTATTGACAGAAAGCTGGTGCAGGGTTTTATTGGAGCAAAATATAAACTCGGACTCGGAGAGTCTAGTCTTGGAAAAGAATTGTATGATGATCTTGCAGATGAATTACACAAACCTAAAAAAAATGTTACGCGACGTAAGGTTGTTGCAAATGCCGTTGATGATATCTGGGCGATAGATTTAGTAAGATGTGTCAAATCTAGCTGAATTTAACGTTGGCGCTGACGGCGCTCCAAAGAGATATCTTTTTAATGTTGCTGATGTTTTTAGTAAATACGCGTTTAGTGTACCTGTTTCAGATAAGACAGGAACGTCGATAACTGATGCGTTAGAACAAATAATAACAAGTACAGAAAGAAAACCAAATAGAATCTGGACTGACCACGGAGCAGAATTTTTCAATAAAAAGATCGAGCAGTTTTTGCTCCAAAATAACATTAAAAAATATGTCACTGGAAATGAAGGTAAAAGCGTTGTCGTCAAGCGATTTAATCGCACGCTAAACGAAAAAATTTATAAGTATTTGACAGCTAAAAATACAAATAAATATATTGACAATTTACAGAATATTGTTGATGAATATAATAACACGAAACACAGATCACATTCGCTGTCACCAAATGACGCAATTAAAAATCCAATATTAGCAAACGAAAACATGTACCCCAGACATAAATTTAAAGTTGGTGATAAAGTTAGAATATCTCTGACGAAAATATACATTTGAAAAAGGATTTACTCCAAACTGGAGCGAAGAAGTATTTGTTGCTGATAAAGTACTTTTAACAATCCCAGTTACCTATACGCTGAAAGATTTATTAGGTGAACCTATAACTGGCAGTTTTTACGAGCAGGAACTTCAGAAAACGTCCCAAGATATATTTGTTATTGAAAAAGTTATTAGAAAACGCGGCAACAAAAGTTTAGTTAAATGGAGAGGATATAGTGATACATTTAACAGCTGGGTACCAACTAAGTCGATTTCGTCGACATTGATTTAACAATCTTATTATAAATTTGTTCGTACTTCACAAGTACAGATTTACATTTAACCGAACGACATAACGAAATTAAATGTAAGTTTCTTGTATTATCAACTGGCATTAAATTAAATATTTTAACAAAAATAAAATCATATTTTATATTTCTTTGATGGCCAATTATTTTTGTGTTTAAAAAAGGTTTGATAAGCTGCCAAAATATTTGTTGTTCAGCAGTAGTAAAATTAAATTTTGTTATTTTTTTTAGCGATATGATATTTAACATTATATCGTCCAGTTGTTAGTCTGCTGTAATTTTTTCTGTCAGCGACAGCAACGCTGTCATCTTCGTCGTCATTGTTGTACAAAATATCATCTTCGCTATAAGCAGCAAATTTATCTGAGATTATGTTAACATTGTTGTTGGCGACTTTGTCGTTGGTGATTGTGTCGTTGGCGACGTTGTCGCATGCATATATATCAGCAAGTCTTTTCATCAAGTTCATATTATAATATATTTTTATCTAATTATAAATAATAATGACAAGCGAAACGAAATCTCCAGAAGTGAAATATCGTCATAAAGTTAAAATACTAAATTACAGAGAATTAGCCGAAGCAGTTAGAAAATGTCTGTCGGGTTATAGCGCCTATTCGGTTGACGTTATTATAATGCAGGGCGAGTCTGATAAAATTCTTCTAACAGTAGCAGAAAAAAATAAACTTAATGATAACGCATTTATAACATTAAAATTTGATCGCGATGATGTTTTGATGTTTTGTCATAATTGCCTAACTAAAACTGAATTAAGAAACATCATTAATCATCATATTTGAAACTAAATCTGTTAAATGTTCACGTTGATGTTGCTGTTTTAGTTACGCCGTCAGCTACATCTCTTATTGATTGCGGATGAATTTTAAGATGCTTTGCAGCAGCTGTTATTGAATTAAATTTTGTTTCTTCTTCAGTCTCCAGATTTACTGAAATTACTTGTCTAGCATATCTAGCACCGCCAGTATCTCCACGTTTACTATTTTCCTTTTGTGTTACCAAATCTAAATTTTCAATTCTATTATCGGATTTAATTTTGTTAATATGATCGATAACTAAATTATTTGGAATAGCGCCATTAAATGTTTCGTACACAAAACGATGGGCTTTATAATGAACCTGATCAGTTTTAGAGCTACGTACAGTTACATATAAATATCCAGTGTTTTGTAAACTTCCAATAACTTTTTTGTTTTTATATTTCGAATAATTCCTTTATCATTAGCCTCATATAAATCAAATACTTGATGTGGTTGAAATTCGTTTTGTAATGATAAATTTTCAATATTATCATCGCTAACTGATCCATTTACTCTATAGACTCGCTGTCCAGCTAGGATATCATCACGAAACAAAGTATAAATAAAATCTTTTCTAAACATTTCGGTCATATCTGTATCATCACCTTTTACTTAAATTATCATTCCAGCTGGTGTTGGTTTTCCTACAGATTTTTTTTAGATATTATACAAATAACTGAACCAAGTGCACTTGCAGCATATAAGTTGTACTTTGGATGAATATGATAAGCTTCCTGCTCTTCCGCTGTCATTCTAATATATCTCAGAATTTCTGTCCTTATATTATATAGCATTTTTATATCTCTAATTGAAAAATAAGTAAAAAATCAATTAAATATAAAAATATTATATATAATGTTAAAATTGCGTGATATTGCCAAGAAGAGCATTATCAAAGCAGAAACAATTGCCACAGCATTTTCCGGATACGATAACAGTTACAAATTTGATAATCAAAATGTTTTAGCAAATTTTAACTCTACAAACTATTTCATCTTTTGCAACCTGTTATAACCCTAGAACTTGCAGCTCATAAAAGTATGAAGCTAATAGTTCAGTATCATATGATTTTATCAAAATTACATGTAATCGAAAAAGATATAATTGACATAATTTTTGAAAATACAAATTTTGACAGCGAAATTTCTGAGCCATATTTAACAGCTAAATCACGAAAAATATTAACTGGAACAAATATTGCCACAGTCGCCGATGAAATACACCAAGAAATAAATAAAAATTGGAGGAATTTACTTCATCAGGATCGGGTTGGAAATTTGAGATGATAAAGGAAGTTTTATTTCACACAATGAAATATAACGTACTTCGAGGTAGTACTTACGTTGAGCTTCCAAAAAAAATTAGAAACAAAAAATGTTGAATAAATGTCAAAAACAAGATAACGAATGCTATCGTTGGTCAATTTTGTCTGAGAGACATCCTCAGAGTGATCACAGCGATAGAATTGAAATATATCTGCCGTACAAAGACGAACTAGATTTTAACGGAATAACGTTTCCAGTAGCAGAAAATCAGATACCAAAGTTTGAAAAACAAAACAATATTTCAGTAAATGTTTTCGGATTAGATGAGCGAGAAAATGTTTATCCAAGATATATTTCAGAGACTGCTACACAAAAGACAATAAATTTATGATGTTATAAGGGGCATTATTGTTGGATAAAAAACGTTAACGGTTTAGTTGGCAAACAATATAATAAAAATACAAATAAGAAATATTTCTGTTACAGATGTTTGCAGGATTTTTCTAGCGATGAAAAGCTGCAAGAGCATCTCAAATACTGCGCCAATGTTCAATGAATAACTATGCCCGGCGAAAAAGAAAAAGTATTAAAATTTAAAAATATTGATCATAAGCTAAATATTCCTTTTGTTATTTATGCCGATTTCGAGTGTCTACTTGTACCCGTGGCCGGTACAGAAAATAATCCAAATAAATCAAGCACAAGAAAAATACAACATGTCCCTTTGCGGAGTAGCTTATAAAGTAGTTTGTTGCGTTGACGATAAGTTTTCAGGTTCAGTAAAGTTATATAGATGTAGCAATGGCGAGTCTGAAAGTCCGGCCGTGTGGTTACTAAAAAATCTTATAGACGATGTTAATAAAATTTCTAACAAATTATTTAAGACAGCTCCAATGAAAATAACGTCTAAACAACAACTTGAATTTGATGAAGCGGTTAATTGTCACATTTGCGAAAAATCATTAGGTGATGATAAAGTTCGTGATCATTGCCATTTAACTGGTCTATATCGTGGGGCAGCTCATAATAATTATAATTTAAAATTTCATGCACCAAAGTTTATACCTGTCGTTTTACATAACGTTCGCGGCTATATAGTCATATCATTGTAGAAGCTTTTGGCAACGAGGAAATTAAATCTAAACTAAAACTAAACAATACAATAAAATGTCTTCCAAACAATTTTGAAAAGTATATGTCAGTTACTCTTGGTAAATTACGTTTTATTGACAGT
Source organism: Megalonaias nervosa (assembly GCA_016617855.1). Lineage (NCBI taxonomy): Eukaryota > Metazoa > Mollusca > Bivalvia > Unionida > Unionidae > Megalonaias > Megalonaias nervosa. The sequence goes on from JAECUM010037711.1 coordinate 28,902, forward strand.
CTGCAATTTATGGCAGCATCATTAGATAAGCTTGTAAAAGGCTGTAGTAGTTTCGGTAATCTACGAAGTTGTTTTGGTGAAAACTATGTCCATCTGCCAAAAAAAAGGTATATTTCCATATGAGTATCTCGACGACTGGAGCAGATTTGATGAAACTTCTCTGCCCGGCACAGACAAATTTTACTTGCAGCTAAAGGGCGAAGGTGTGTCAGACGACGAGTACAAATATGCACAAGATATTTGGAATAAATTTAGTTGTAAAACATTTGGTGATTATCATGATATATATTTGAAAACAGATGTATTACTACTAGCAGATGTTTTTGAAAGTTTTCGTCAAGTTAGTCATAAAAATTATGGACTAGATCCCTGCTGGTATTATTCCGCTCCGGGACTGTCGTGGGACGCTCTACTAAAAACAAGTAAGATAGAATTAGATCTCTTGACAGATGTTGATATGTTTAATTTTATTGAAAAAGGCATAAGAGGCGGAATTAGCGTTATAACAAAAAAATATGCAGTAGCTAATAATAAATATCTAAAAAATTATGATAAAAATCTCCCATCCAATCATATTATTTATCTAGATTTTGTGAATTTGTATGGTTGGGCAATGTCAGAGCCAATGCCTTTCGGTGGATTTCATTGGATAACTCCAGATCAATTTCTTAAAGAAACTGAAAAGATTTACCTAGAAACTTTAACAATGATTTTTCTGATATTTCATACTTTGTTGAAGTTGATCTAGATTATCCTAGTTCGTTACATGATCTACATAACGACTACTCATATTGTGCAGAATCGATGATGATAGATTACAGTTTATTATCACCTGAACAACGATCAGTGACAACAGCAAAAAATTCCATTGTTAATAAGCTAGTTCCAAATTTGCTAAATAAAAGAAATTACGTGATACATTAAAAAAATTTAAAACAAGCAGTAGATGCTGGACTAATTTTGAGAAAAGTCCATCGCGTACTAAAGTTTAATCAATCTAGGTGGATGGCAGATTATATTAACTTAAATACCAAACGTCGTGCTGTGGCCAAGACCGACTTTGAGAAAAACTTTTTCAAGTTCGGTAAAACAATGGAAACTATTCGAAAAAGAGTTTCTATCGAAATTGTAAACGACATAAATCGCAGAAGTAAATTAGTCAATGATGATGGTTTTGTTAGTATGAAAATATTTAATGAAAATCTTGTTGCAATACAACGACGAAAGACAAATTTAAAGTTAAATAAACCGATTTATGTTGGTGCAGCTGTACTTGATATATCAAAGTGGCTGATGTACGATTTTCACTATAATTTTACCAAAAAGCAGTGGCCAGATCTGGAGTTACTATTTACTGATACGGACTCGCTAGTTTATAATATAAAATGTGAAGATGTCTATCAAGATATTTATAACCGCCGTGACCTATTTGATTTATCCGATTATCCGACAAGTAGTGGATTTCGTGATGATGCAAATAAAAAAGTTATTGGTAAATATAAAGATGAGTTTATGTTTACGCCGGTGAGAGAGTTTGTTGGACTTCGAAGTAAAATGTATGCCGTAATTCTCGACGATAGTAAACTGAAAAAAGAAAGCGAAAGGTATTCCTCGTGGGTATGTAAAAAAATGTATGAAATTTGACGATTTTAAAGCAGCGTTAAATAGTTGCACTAATTTATAAAAACGAATATTATCAAATCAAATCTTCATAAACTTGAAACTGATACAATAATAAAACATGGACTAAGTAATTTTGATGATAAAAGATATTGCAAAGACGGGATTAATACTATAGCACTTGGTCATTACACCAGTACAAAAATCTGATATCTTTAATTAATTTTAGCAAAACTTTAAAATTTAACATTATTAGATTTAGTTAGTATATTTGTATTTCAAAAAGGGAGATAATACTCTCTTCCAGATAACATAAATCGTATTTGGATTATCGGACATAGTACAGTATCAGGTTAACATACATACAAATATGATGTAACAATGTTGCTTTCTATCTTCAAAATCGTCGGATATAGTAATTTTAAAACCTTAGAATTAGAAAATATATGAAACAGATGATTTTGAACGATTTGTGTGTTAAACTTCCACTTGGATGTAAATTGTTCTTCTCATTATGTAAAGTTTGGTAAAAACCCACTATCGATTTTTCAGACTGCGGAAGTCTGCATGCTTGTAATGTATACAGCCGCTGTATTAAAGCTTAGCACAGGATTTCGTTTTTCTGTACAAACAGATTTATATTTTACCAAAGCAGATGTATCGTAGATTTCCAGATTTATTTATAATAACGTTCTTCAGAATCAGAAAATGTAATGCTATTCCCAACGTTTTTCAAAATCAGGTAACTGGTAACTGTATGATAATTTTTTGAACATAATATATGTAACCGAATGTCATGGCTCAGTGCAGGAATGTTGGATTCTCGTACTTAAGGTCTGTGGTTTGGTTCACGTAACAGGCACATGTCGGTGGGTAGGTTCTGGATTACCATTATTCTTAAGATAATTGGGGGGGCCGGAGAAACCCTCGAAATTCAGCAGAAGAAATACACTCTCCCCACCATATCACCACGTGGTGGGTGTACTTTTGCACTCCCCGGGGTTTTATGTAGGGAAGAGTGTACAAAATCTGTTGGATGTAGACAAGGCTCTCCCGTTTGTTTGTGCCGTCCTATATGTTTGTGCCGTCTAAAAATAAACAGCAGGGTGATGTGAGCTCATGACCTTGTGACCTCACTGAAGTGGTATCCCACACAAGGACATTCACCAGACAAGAAAAAAAACCTCATTAGGTGCCTGTGGGCCACAAGAAAGGCCTTTAACCAATGAAGAGTGCCCGTGGGCCACAAGAAAGGCCTACATGAAATAGACAGCCCTCTGAGTTTCTAAAGTTTCGGTTTCGGATATTTAGAAATTCGCCGGGGGGTACGTCTGAAAGGGACTCTTAGAACCTTATGGTAAAAAGATTTACTGACAATGAAGGGACCCCGTGGAATGGTAGAACGATCGTCATCTGTTTATTTTTTGAATTTTAATTTTGTATATCATTATCAAAAAGTGCGTCAATAAATGTCATTGGATCATCTGCCACGTTCAGTTGCGAATAACCACACCGATCCATATTTTGGTGATATATGGTAACCATCATATTTTATACAGTCGCTTATTATTTTAGGTTTTATGCCAGTATATTTGATTGAATTAAATCTTTTACAAAAGTTGTTTGTCAGATCAAATCCAACATGTCAGATTGATGGCGGATAATATGAAATAAATCTAGAGGTCTGGGAAACCTCTCTCCAAAATTGGGAGGGAGATTGGGGTTTCTGGTCTAGAATCCTCTTTTGGTTCAGGACCCTCATATTCATATACTACTACTGTTCCCTTCAGATTCTGACCACCTCAAAGGACTGTTTCCAGTATAGCCCATTCTCTTGGTATGTGAAAGTCATGCAACGCTAGGCACATGATGAAAGACAAGGATCAAGAAAACTTGTCCAAATAAATGAAAGCTAGGTGTTTGTCGAAGTCATGATTGGGGTGATCGCGTTTCAGGAATGGTCATGGATCTCAGAGGAAGGTTTAAAGTATGTGTCCGTAGTATTTATGCTCATGTATGTATGTATGTATGTATGTATGTATGTATGTATGTATGTATGTATTTATGTATGTATGTGTGTATGCATGCATGTATGTTCGTGTGTATGCATGTTCTTTGTTAAAAATTTGAAAAGTTTCAAATAATTATATAGCAAGGGAAGTATCATTCTTATTCAACACAACTTCTCTTCCATAATGAAAACGACATGCGTTTTTAAGGCATCAATTACCATGAACCATGAGCTGGAATGTGTGTTACATTTAGTGTGATAAATATCAACCGTCTGTTAAATACTCCTCTGCCAGTCTCTCATTGACTATATGTAGTTTGATCCGAGATTAAGGGCTCATCACCTACATGAACAAACTGGCTGAAAAAGTTGACCCAAATGCTGTTATTTACACGTCATCAAAACATTTATTTAATATTTAGCCTGAAATATATTAAAACTGTTTTAAAGTAATACTTAAATTCAAATAGTAATCGAGATGGATGAAATAATGTAGAAATAATGGTAAATTGAAATTTAAATATGTAAGTTCGTGGTTTTGCAAAATTATTCTAAAATGGAGCCGATAAGCGCAATTAACTCTTGACGAGATCGCACCGATTTGTGCTAAGTGTCATTTTAGCTCGAGCATTTCGAATGTAATTTTTCCAGGCGTACTCATAAACCTACAGAAAACCGTAAAAAATTGTTCACGAGATAAGCAATGAATTGGTAGAAAAAAGTAATGCTCGAAATGATGTCTTTCAAATCAAACTCTCAATATTTCACGTGTACTGGTAACACGGGACAATCTCTCACGAAAAAGAACAAAATTTTCAGCAAGTATAACACGTGTGTGCATAAAGATAATACACGATTAGAGGTGTTCAATCGTTTGCTGTTGCACGAGGAAAAATATTCAAACCCGAAAGTTTTAAGTCGTTTGTAAGTGCTCTGGGAAACGTTTGCAATCATCCAACAGTGTGCAATCGTTATTCATACTAGATCAATTACTAACTAAATAAACTGTATACCGAACACATAATAAAAAGTTTTCAGACACGAAAATCAGTGTACTTAAGGCGTACGTGAAATCCCGAAGCTTGAATATAGTTGCCATCACAAAAGAACACGTGTCAAACTGGTCCGAACAGACCCAGTCATGTATGAACAGATAGTTATTCTTGGTTGGCGGCAAACAAACGACACTTACGCTACATATAATTAATACATGAAACAAATGAATCGAAATGATCAAAGGATTACGTGGTTGATGCTATTTTTATATGGTAGCTAAGGCACTCGTCGCCTTGGTCAGATGTCAAGCTTTATAGGATAGTTTATCTTGCATGTTCGTTGTTAACTTTTGACATATATTTGTCAAAACATAACATTATCTAAATTCTTTTAGATTCTGGTCACAATATAGGAAAATGGATACAATCTGATATTTCTCATTCAGATCAGCACATATTGCGCATGCGTGAAGTTCGGCGGTATGAAAATTGTTTCATCTTCCAAATGTAATGATAAATTCAATAAATAACATTCCTTCTATGCAAATAAGTAATTAATATTACGATATTAACAGCAAGCTCATGAAATATGACGAAGCAAAAGGTCGTGTCGATAAAACCTCCCAGAAGCGCAAGAAGGATCAGATCCCCCTCCCCAGCCTCGGACAGTTTTCCCGGACAACAACAGCAACAACAGCAATATATTGCAGTTATGTCGGAAAATCAGTCACCTGGCGGTGAGTTGCCACAATATACACAGTATTCCCAGTATTCACAAATTTCCCAGCCATGATACATCTCCCCCCCCCCCCGGGATCCAGCCACATTACTACCATCTAAAATCTCCCTCACACTCACCAACCCGTGGTTATAGATCAAACATATCATGGGATTGTACACATATACAACCAAGAAGACAAGGGGAACAAGTGATCAGTAATTCACTTGAGGCGAATTTGGAGTAATTGTCTTGAATGGAAGAAAGACGAAAGAAACTATACAACAATGAGCTAAAAGTGGATAGAACTGAAGAAACAGTTTCTCTACTTGACAGCAGAGTTCGCACCATTGAAGAAAGTCGTCACTTCGGCTATGATACATTGGAGAACGTGAGAAAAACTCAGGCTACCATAGTGGAGGACATGAATAGCAAATGGAGAACTATTCAAGGCCAGCAACTATCGACCTGTCTCTCTTACATGTGGCTGCTGAATAATGCTTGAACACAGCATTGTTAGTAATACGATTTGTTGTCTGAATCGCTTTAACATTCTAACCGTTTGCCAACACCGTGTCTATGTCAGAAGAAGCTGTGAAACACAACTCTTAACTCTTGTGGACGAGCTTCACAAAACCTTAGGCAGAGGAAATTAAAACGACCTTGCGGTCCTTGAATTTAGAAAGCTTTCGATCGTGTGCCCCGTGAAAGACTCAAGGTAAGTTGGATCATTATGTCATCAGGTGTAGTGGTCTAAAATGGATGGGAGATTTTGTGACAGTCAGATCCCAGAGGACTATCGTCGATGGAACAACATCAGACCCAGGACAGGTTTTTAGTGGAGTACTTCAAGGGAGTGTTTAGGGCCCCATCCTCTTCCTGGTGTTGATCAGTGATCTATCATTAAGCGTCAAATCCAACACAAGGCCATTTGCAGGTTATTTGTGTAGTCTACCCGGACATCAACACCTTCAACGACTCCAAGAGCCTACAAGAAGACAAGAACCAACTGACTCTCTGGAAAAAAACTTGGAGTATGTCCTTCCATCCAAAAAATTGTAGCATCATCAGAGTCTACAAGAAGAAGTCTCCAACCATATCCAACTACACTCTTAAGGGGCACAAGCCAGCTACTGACTATGCAACAAAGTATCTTGGGGTGGAATTGTCTCCAATTGTCTCTTGGAAACGCAACATAGACAATATGATGATAAAAGGTAACTGCACCTATTGTTTTCCTGCACCGCAACCACCGAATCAACAACGAGGAAGTCAAAAGTACAGCATATTTCTCGCTTGTGAGGCCTGGCTTTGAGTACTGTTCAGCAGTGAAACAAAGACTTTTCAAACAAGATAGAGATGATTCAGAGGAGGGCTGCTAGATACACCACAAAGAGATACAGAAATACTAGCATCGTCAGTGCCATGCTGGATCATCTCCAGTGAGAAGCGCTTGAGTCCCGGCGAATTAATGCCCAGCAGACCAAGTTATTCAAGATAGTGAAGGACCTACTACATAAATCCGTGGACAATTATCTGACCATAGCATCTAGCCTAACCAGGAAATATCACATACAGAAGTCAGCAGTGACAAGCTCTTTCAAATTCACCTTCTTTCCGCGCTCTATATGGACATGGAACAAACTACCGGCAGCAGTTGCAAAAGTTCCTGACTTGGTATCTCACAAGCAGAAGCTTTCCACTATCACCTTCTAATATAATCGTCAGCGGTAATGATTGTTTGGCTTTGCCGGTTTAGGTTCAATGATCTCTTCGCCGCCACGAAGACAGCAAATTGTCTACAAGCATCCTTAAAAAGATACATGATTACTTCATCAGATTAAATATATTTGTAAATATTGATAAAACAAAGGTTATGATTTTTTAAAACAAACAAAGTTAGAAGACAAGACGATTTATCTGATCATGAGATGTGTTTCTAGACACTGTGGATATATTTAATTATTTAGGACTTGTTTTTACCAATAGAGGCTCGTTTCGATGTGATACAGATATTATTGCTGGCAAAGTGTTAAAGCAATGAACGTACTTCTGAGTAATGACAATAATCTATAACATCCAGTGTATATAATGTGTGATTTATTTGGTTCTTTTGTATCTCGAATTTTGTATTATTGCTGTGAAATTTGGGGATTTTTGAACGCAGACAATACAGAACGGGTAAATAGAACAATCTATTAAGTAACAGATGTTAAACAATTTTTTTTACCAACAATATGTTTGTATATGGAGAGTAGGATGGATATCCACTTTATCTAAACAGATGTGTGACCATCATCAAATTCAGCTTCAAACTGAGACATACAAAAATTTACTCTTGGAAAAATATACAAATTAATGCTTACCGATTTTGAGAAAGAAAGAATTATTAAAAAACAGGATTTCTAATGTGGGAAATATACTATTGATCTCGGACTTTGAAGGAGTATGGAACTACCCTAATTCAGTCCAGATAGCTTCCTTTTTTATTGCTGTTAACCAAAGACTAAAAGTCTTATTTCATTCTGACTGGAGTTCAGCCGTTTGTTTGAAAACTTCATATATGTATAATGATATAAAATTTATTTTTGAAACCGCTTCCTATCGTAGAATAATTGCTAATGCCGGCCACAGAAAGGCTTTAAGTAAATCAAGGGTGTCATCACACGTATGAAGTATCGGGACTGATGAACATTTAGGAAAAGAATGACATGAAAGGATATGTGAACTTAAAAACGAAGATTTAAATCCTGTAAAATGCGTAGGTACATTGGTGTATAATACATTCCAAGTTAGATTAACTCTCTCTCTCTCTCTCTCTCTGATCTGTGTTCACATATTTCTATGGCCATTATTCATTCATTTATGCAACAGTATATTGTATATAAATAATATATTGTATTTGACTGTAGCTTTTTGCACACGTCGTCAGTAAGCTTTTCTGATAAACCTATCCATAAAGCGTCCCAGTGTTTGGTCACTTATGAATTTCCGGTAGACACCATCGATTTACAAACAGCGGCGACTGTTAACGAGACCCTATTATTCTTCGCCGCACACAATTTAGATTAACACGCGAATATGTGGCAAAATTTAGATAATCATAGAGTGCATTTATTGGACAGGAGTGTGGACAGAAATATGAATCCTACAGGACACAAAAAATAATGTCCGTATATTGTTTTCTACTCTGACACTCCTTCAGACCATTTTATATCAATACCGTTTTTTTTCTTTCTAAAACTGTTGTTTTTACTACTGGAACTTTGTTTTAGTTCATGACACTTAATTACGTGCTTACTACTGGAACTGTGTCTTAGCGCATGTCACATAATT
>JAECUM010037714.1:0-22436 GCA_016617855.1 Megalonaias nervosa
TTTTGCAGCTATTATTAAGACGGATCAGGGAGAGGCAATGCTCGCCGTCAACAAAAAGCCCGAAACAACCGGAATAATTTATATAGAAAGTTGACGTTATGGTTGGATGGTTAAAAGTCTTAACTAGAAAAGCTTAGACTAACGGATCTTCCGCATAATTGCCTCCTGGGTCCACACTACATGCTTGGTTAACCCCAACCCACCCACCCACCACAAAAGAAAGAAACTTAAAAAAGCAGAATCGATATTCAGGGATCCACTACTCGTTACATTCATCGACCTACAGATTGGGATTCATTTGGTGGGTGGAATGTAAATGTTATATTTCATGTATTTTGATGCTTGTCATAACCATTTTAAGTAGATCTAGCATGATATATTCTGATAGACAAATGGCTGAGAATTTTGTTATTAATGGAGCGTTATTGTGCATACCTAAATGTTACCACGCACGTGATGGATATCCCGAAGCTCCAGGATATACATGTACCATTTGCCAAGCAAAGAATGATAGTGTGTTTTCTGAGATCTAAATAATATTTCCAGGAAACCAGAGTATTATAATCATTTCCGTCACAAAATTTCAGTATTTTTTGTATTATATGACTTGTTACAAATTATGGCGCAACTGAAAGATCAAGTTTGACCTTATAGGTAAAGTAATAAATGTTGTGTATTCCCGAGACATGTGCATCAGTTTTAGAAACCAGTCAATGAATTGTGTCGCCTGATTCAAAGAAGAATAAGAGTTCCTCGTTGCATAACAATTGCTCTAATAAACCAAATGAACAACGTAGCTTGTCCTCAAGATTTAAGTAATGAAAATAATCTGATTACACATTTCCAGGTATACACTATAGGTTATTTTAAAGTATGATGTTAGAAAATTACTCAGTTATGTCTTGTCAAATATTGTTTATAACCGGCAGAATATAATTATGATGTTCCTGATAGTTACTATGTAGCAAATATTGAAACTAAATGATTCATATATCCGCTTTTGAATACCTGTCACCTGTTCGATCTTAATCAGAGTACACACTAATGATCTTTTCAGGAAATCGACATAGTTTGGGGTAATTAAAAAAATTAATGATGTATGATTCATAATGTTCTGAATAATCCTTTATAGTAATTGAGGACTACAACCAGGAACCGAAAGACAGGAAATTGTATTGTTTCGGGTCGTGTATTAACTCTTATGCTTTAGCCATCCCCTTGCTTGTCAACATACATACATACATAAATACATACATACATACATACATATATACATATACATACATATGACCGATGACTCTTTATTGCTTAGGCTGCAATTTGATTTAATCAGCTGCCTGGATTTATTAAGCTGAAGCTTCATTTTATTCTGAAGAATGTATATTGTAAACTCGTAGGGACTGATAGTTTCTAAAGAGGGATCGTTTTGGTGCGGAGGAAATGGGAAGTTAAACCAAGTCGGACCCTAAAAGAGTTTGTCAACCATATTCTTCCTCTTATTTTGTAGAAAACAGTACAGCCCGTTTTATTAGTTGAAAATAATTGATTATTCTGAGTAAAACAAATGAACCAATACCCGGCCTTGAAATAAAATTATAGCCAAAGTCGAAATCCCTCAAGAGTTCAATCATATGTCCCTTAATCGTTCTGACAGCTCTTAACCATTGTGAGTCTTCGGAACAACTTGAAAAATTCTACAGAGAAAATCAGCAGCCACTCTGTACCAAAATTAGAACATGCGCGCAATATCATAAAATGATGATTAGTGTTTACATATTCCGTACAATTTGTTTTATGTTCTGTCTGATAGATCTAAGGTTTTAAATGTAGGAGGCGAACAATATCTTTAAACAGGTTTCAAATATATATGACGGGGTTGGTGGGTCAACTTGGTAATTCCAGCACTGTACACCCAAGATCAACTACTTTTGTTTCTTTGATTGTCTTCCTTCTAGCGTAGCAGCAATAAATGTCATTAATTTATTACAATATGGTGAATCGTAGAACTCTCTGACATTTACGTATTTGTTTTACATCTGCTCATATCTTTACTGTTATTCTTTTTCTAAGATTTTCAGCCGGTGAACTTTGTCCAAGGTTGTTCTTAATCAAGACAAATATCCATACACTTTTCATGTTTTATACTAGGTATTTCCCCCGTTTAAAGACTATAACATGAATAACGTATTTCTCCTTGTTTTTCAAAGTATGATTTTTATTATATTATTTACAAATATGTATGTATGTATGTATGTATGTATGTATGTATGTACGTACGTACGTACGTATGTATGTAAGTATGTATGAGAGAGGGAATCAAACGTTCAGTGCACATTGTAATTGCCGGTTTTTAAAATAAAAAATGTACTCACACTCACTGAGTACGTTCTTCGGGTGGAATTGCTTTTTTATTCTTATATTTAAATATATAAATGAAGGAAAATATGATGCTTTGGTATTACTGTTATCTTCACATTTCTAAACCTAAAGAAATGCGAGTTACAAAAATCCTTTTACATGATAAGTATCAGTCACAGCTACATTTCCAAACAAAGGAAATCGTTCGCAGTCCTAAAGCTGTTTGCGGATGCTATACTATTAAGAATGCGTCACACATTGCTTATTCGCAGTAAATCGATGTTCGCAATATGATGGTGATGCAACGTTAAGGAACATCAATTACTATTGTATGTAGGTAGAAGATAAATTTTAAATTTATCTTTGAAAGGTGACATTAGCAGTGGTACATTAAATTGTTTAACATCCATCTTTAGTCAGCATTCAGAATGCCAAGGGACTAACCATACAAACCTAGGACTCGATTCATCTATTTTGGTAGATTCCATATACAAATAAATACCGCGTATATCTGAAAATCTCTGCAACATAATGAAACAGAAGTCTGTAAATGTTATGATATTTTGAAATTATATATTATTTGATAGACATCCAAATTTTTCAAATATTATTATCACAGTAGACGAAACACTACTTTTATAAAAGTAAGAAAATCTATAAACATTATACATTTTTCACTCAATCTGTGTAAACCCCTTACACAGATTGATTGAAACATACATACATACATACATACATACATACATACATACATACATACATATATATATATATATATATATATATATATATATATATATATATATATATATATATATATATATATATATGGCGGGTGGGTGTGAGCAAATTTGAAATATTTCCTACGATTATACGGGTACTTTTATTATATTACTTATTGCAACGAACCTTAGATCATGAGGCATGCAAAGTCAAATATGAACTATCAGTAATAGGCAGACTTAATTAAGACCTATCTCTTTTTCTCTCTAATTACGGCGCTATCAGTCCCTCTTATCAAATAGAACGTGGGAGAAATGTTGAAGCGTCTTTTTCAATATATGTTATCCTGAAGAAGCAAAATATGTTATAATGATGGTAGAGGAAATTCCAGTGAATTCAAACTTTCCATCCTGTCGAATGCTTCGATATTTCATCTTCCTCTATAATAGATTTTACACTAACAGGGATTAGAGATTGATAAATCAACAAGAGCATGTGTGGTTGTGACCTTCAACCTATGATCTGTTTTGCGGCATTTCTGACATCTTGGCGCAATAAAGAAAGCTCCGTTTATCTAAAGGAATAATCACGACGTCTATGAAAATACAGTTACTGTTCTTTCATGTTCGTATCCTGACACGTATATCATTGAGCCACTCGTTTGTGCAGTCAGAAGTTGTGCCCTAAATATGACAGGTTTAACCTTGATAAAAATGTTTGTGGGAAAGCTCTACACAATATATCCGGTAGGCTAATCTGTGTTAAAAGTAAAACATTTCCTTAAACATTATTTTTGATCAGTGATATGGTCACACATATATATGTTGCAGTACGAAGATAGGATCACAATGATCCTAAACATGTTTCAGCTAGATTACCCAAAATATTCCACAAAGTCTTTTCATACAGTTCAATGTCACATGAAAAATGTTAATAGTGTGGGCAAATAAGATTGAGTTCAATCGTATTCAGGACGTAAAACTATAAAGTGTCAATTAAGTGTCTGAAAGTGGTAAGGGAGATCCGGGTTTTTAAATTGTATTTGTAAAGGCAAATACATTTCTGAATAAATTAAGCCTCTCTAGGTTAAAAACGTCTACAAAATAGTATTATCCGTAATTATAGTAATTGACCTTCTTTAGTGAATTCTTGTGAGTATGAATCATATGCGCATGCAAAAGCAAATATCTTTCTGAATTAACACTAGCTTCCTGGGAGATCGGACCGAAATATTGATTCGTATATATCAAAGATAATGTCCCCATTGAATACATATAATTTGGAAGCCTTTGCTATGTGAAATAACACAATCAATGTCGTCGTTGTATTTGAGTCTGTATGTATGTATATATATATATATATATATATATATATATATATATATATATATATATATATATATATATATATATATAACCATCTGGTGGATATGTGAGAAAGCTTGCCAGTAGCTTCTCGTGGGTAGGTGGTTCTTTCCGGGGATTTCCCGGTTTCTTCCTCCACCATTAATACTGGCCGCCATGTATAGCCTATCGTGTACTGAAAAATGGCGTTAAGCCCAACAACAACAACAATATAACCATCTGAAGACTGGGAAAAAATATACAAAAATTCTAATCAACCGCTCAAAGGTTCATGCGCCTGTTGTTTAGGCAATTATGTATAGTCGTTTATGCCACACGAAAGACGTGGCAGGTTCTAGTACAGTTGAAATCTTCATTCTTTCTTTCACATCCCATTAAATATGCACGTGGAGTTAATTGTGTACGTGGTCATCTTGATAACTATTAGATTTTCAAAATTATACAGATCAGTCATAGACTTACACATAAATTGTTGTCAGGTTTGAACCTAATGTACAGCCCGGAGGAAAGGTTGATTTTCGAACAGGTTCGATTGATCGACTCGACAACATTGAAGGTTGTTGTGTTCTCAGCTGTTAGGAATGGTTACATTGTTACGAGACTATGCTCTTAAAATAAGAAACAGAAAGAGTGGAAATCAACAAGCTTTGTAAAATTCAACAAATAATTTATTCCCTCGAAAACAAAATAAAATATAATAAAAAGGTACTTAAAGTTTTATGAACTAAATCCCAAATAATCTTAGAATTACAGACACAAGTCCTACTAAGTTAAAGTCCTGAATACAATTTATATCAGTCCTAATTAAATCCAAAACTGAAGATGATGATATGTTTATGGTAGCTCCTAGAGTGTTGATGTGCCAACATTATTTTGTTTTATCACAGTAATATAATCCCAGGTTTGAATGCAATATATATCCCAGTTATTGTCTTTATCCAAGAATTTTATCAGAGCACTTTCGTATTTCCAGAGATTATTATCACTTGAATTCAATAAATTAATGAAATAAATTTCAGCCCAAATGGACACAACATAAAATACAACTTGAAAGTCCTAGATCTTAAAGCACCACTGAAAAATCCTCTCAGTTACATGATTATACAGTTATGTGATGAAACTCAGGTCACTGTTAGCATTTTCGAAAAATAATTTTACTTAATGGAAATTAATCTTTTAGAATGATGTTAATGTTTAGAAAATGCAAATATTAGTTATTCTTAGAAACCAAAATCTGGACTATGTCAAATACACTAAGGAAATTCCAAAACCTAGAGCTAGACCAAAATAAACATATTTACTTCTATTAATAATAATTCCGATTTTAAACTCATACACGTAGAGAATAATGTAGCTACATATAAGTTGTTTATATAAAAAGGTAAAATCAGGTCAAGCAGAAATAAACTCAGTTTTGGACAAGGTCAGGTCCAACATACAATGTTATATTACAATGAAATTTTAAAAAATACTAACTAACAGACGATGCAAATTAAATATACATAACAACATACAGGTATTGATGCATACGTCCATTTAGAATTATATTAAAACTAGTTCTTGATATAAGCAATGAATCAGACTCGGTGCAGTAGCTAAAACAGCGTAGTACGACTATGTTTCTATCAAGGTAAAGATTAATAAGAGTACTTGCTTCCTTATGCAACATTTTAGCAAACACTTTTGCAGTATAGATTGTGGTTTGAATACAAGGACAAAGAAAGTAATCAATATCATTTCACAAAGGAAAATTAAAAAACCGCAGCAAGTGCTTGCGACGAATAATATCAAACTTCCAAATTTAGAGGCAGGAGATTAATTTCATATGGAAAATGCTTAAATGGAAAAGAGTTATTATATCAAAGTTATAATAGATAACTTTAATTTAATAAGACAAAGAGAAGAGCAAGATAACTGGATCTAATTTGTTGACTGTTCAAATCTGCATCCTTGAGGTGGTGAAGTAGAGTAATGCCATAATTAAACAAATGTAAATGGCAGGTATGGGATTAATGTTATCTATAAAAACCGACATCGACATTTATCTTTCTTTCCGTTTGTCCCGCTTGCAAAACAGGAGGTCGCGAGATCGAATCTCGTGGCATCCCAACTTCATTTTGATATTTTGTTTTGACTTATTTATTTAAATTGTATGCTGAAACTACTTTTTGTAAGCTTGCGCATCCTATTTCTTATTTTTATTTTTTTTCAATCTTTTCATTTTATTTTGAAACTGTCTTTTATGACTGCTGTCCGAGGACGGGCAATTAAGCTAATCTGAGATAAAGTAAAATGTGCTAAGGCACTATTTTGAGGAATCAAATCATAATAACTTAATTTATCTCACATAGCTTTATAATCAATTTATATTAATATAGACGCATCAATAAGCATAACTTCTGTCCGAAAAGTTCAACATGACAAGAAATATTCCTATTCGATGTTTTCAGTCTATCGCATCCTGGTTGCAGTCATCAAATAACACATATGACACGAAGTATTATTTGGCTTTATTGGAAGTCTTGGACCATACCGACATCATGCAAATTATCCCAAACAATTGTATTACCATGTGATCCGTGTAAGATAAAAATGATTTTTTTTTGCAACTAATCTATCAATCAGTTTGTAGAGCTACTTTAGATTATCGGCTATCCGAAAATCAGCCTTTTTTCTACACTGTAATTATAGTAAACAATCTAGGTATCTCCGGGTTGATTTTATGACTTAAATATTGAGATCGAATTATGTCGTCGTAGTTTTGTGATGAGTCATTCTACTCTTTTGCAAAATTGGTGACAACGTTTAGTTGTTTCCAATCCAAATGTACATGTGTCCGGTAAACAAACATCGTTATCACCTTTGCGTCTTTGGACAAATTCGATGTTTTGACTCAGCCATTATTAGTAATAGGGAAACAACATATAGACTATATAGAAATTATTTGATATTAATAAGTTAGAAGATTAAGCAGATTATACGTTAAAATATTAGTTTAAAAGCATGCATATGACTTCATCATGATTATGTTTATGTCTCTACATCGTTATACGATCCGATATTCTTAGCTAAGGAATATAATTTGAAACTATCTGTTTCCCGCTATTCCATAAACACTGTATTGATTTATAAAACAAAAATATCATCGTCATATTTTAGCAAATGGTATATGTGGAGAATTGAGCTTGACTGCTATTGGTAAAGTGTACGTTGGAACATGTTAATGTAGAATACATCTGAACGAAAATGCACACCATTTCACATGGCATTCTTTTATCCATGTTACTTTTTACAAGTGGTATGATTTGACAGGCATTAGACATATTCACTACATATCATTCGTTCTCTTCAGTGATCCAATTAACAAGCAATGACCACTAACAACAACTATATGAAAAGTAGCAGTTTCGTGTCGACCCCACTATCATGCGATACTCTTTAGCCCTTTTGTGGTAATTACGAGTGAAATATCGGACATTTTAATGACATCAGCGAAGTCTGAGAGCACTCGTGACTCGGTTTGAAAAATTACCTAAACTTATCTGTGCATGTTTGATTGCACAATATGAATATTCAACGAACCGATTAATACATGTTAGCAAAGATTTCATATATTGTATGGATATATCCAGTAAATGTTCAAGCAACGTTCTACATTGCAGTTTTGCCTTACTCTGTGTCCTGTTTGCAATGCCCAAGTTGCACAGAGGTAGAGATGTATATATCAGCAACCTTGCTTTCTTAATTGTCCATGGCATATATATCTTCCTTGGTATATTTTGGCAGGAGTGTGGAGCAGCAGGAGGGGGTGATCCAACCAAATGGGGGGCTGAGGGGGTTGAACAAATGACGCAAAAATACATGAAACCGTCTGAATGACCAACGAGAGGCAACATAAGCAATATGTGAAATATATTGATGCTTTTTATGTGCTATGCAATGTGAATATTTTTATGTTATATGAGTAACATAGCTCGGGTAATCAATCTAAGGGGCATGGGACGAGTCGTCACTAACTTCTTCAACAGATTTTACACTAGTTTGATCAGTTTTATTGTTTTTAATATAACGGTCAATGTAATCTGGTTGGTTGTTAATTTTTACATCATCTGAAGCATTTCTTATCTCGAAGTATCTTTTCAACGCACAACAAGCTACACACAATTGTGTTTTTCCTTTAACGCCAACTCCACAAACCAGACAAGGTTTTGGGCCGGTACTTCCACGTTGAATACTCTGTAAATGAAGCACGAAATAGTCATTGCGACAATTTTTTCAACATTGGATAGCTGAGCCCATTAGCAACTGTTATATGTTTGGTTGATCATTATACTATTAGTAAAAGTCTAATTAAATGAAAGTCTAATTTGAGACATACTATTATGCATATTAAAGAAAAGTAATCATATAGCACGGGACGATGGAACAAAGGTAGATGAATCAACCTTTGATCTGTTTATTCTGCCGTCTGGAATTCTTTATTGGAAGGAATCACTCCAACATATTATGAAACTAACTTTGGTCAAATATAATATAAACAACGATGATATACTCGTTAACTATTTTGCAACGTCGTCTGTTCTGGCTCATATAGCCCAAAAAAATAAATAAATGGCTTCCAACTCCAAAAGAATTTCTTTATGATGTATCACAAGCTTCTGTTGAGTTTGACTATGGTGGTCTTCGGAATACAAAATATAATTCCTCTAACATGATTTCTGTTGACAATATCGTTGCTTATCCGGCGGCAAATTCTTGGACTTGACGAGTGTTATCGTTATTTTGAACGATTCGGGCACCCAACACACTAAATGACACGAGTCGCAATAAACGGCACACTACCAAATATCGATCTTACTGGATTTGCCGAGATTAAATCATTCGAGTTTTCAGCGAGTATTCATCATGTGATACCAATTTGGTTTGGTAGACACTTTAATAAACCGGATACCAGTGTCAATCTCAACGGCTGTTGCGCAAAAAAAATCAGCGTGTTTCGGCACCAATAGTGCTATTACGATACATGCTCGATGCTATGATCCTTGCATCATTAACTGTAACCTCTGCGATAATTTAGTAACAAACAACAAAATCAAGTTTCGTTACCACAAGACGACAAAAATATCTGCAGAAAAATTATCGGTAAGTTTACTCAGGGTTATCCATCTGATAATGCACGTCGTTGCACAAAATTAATCATGGATTCAGCCGAATTAGTCTTTATTGTCAAGGACTCCGCGGCGGGAAGTGTGTTAGTGTCACTGAAAAATGCAATCATGAAAGATGAAGAAAACGTGGATACAGTAGTTATGTAATACAAGGGCACTTCCCTTTATGCATTTATCATGACGCTGAAAAACGACAAAATAATCACTGCTAATGCCTTAATATAATAATGTTGTGGGAATATTTTCCTAATGAGTACGATAATTTACCGTGGACAGAATCGATAGAAGTCTCACGCGAAAATGTCTCTCCGACATGTCTTGAATGTAACAGACGTAGAGGAGCTTCGTTCCTCAACGCGTGTGGCTCTTATTAGCGTTTTCTGTTAGCGCGTGTATCCAATCTGGTGGTAACCGGGTGTTCTCAGGAATTACAAATACACGTTGGGGGGGGGGGGAGGGGCGGCTGTTGAATCTTGTCTGTATAATGGAGACTGCGTAGTAGATCTTACCATGCTGGAAATTGTATGTGTTGTGACCCTCCACAAGGGATCAGTTGCCCTTGCTGCACCACCCTCAAGTTCACCAGGTTCATATAAATACACGACTGTTACTTTACTACCCAACACTGGTTGTTGTAGCTGTTCTGGTGATTTTCTTCGTGGTTTGTGTTTAATCGCAATTGCATCGACAGGTTTCATGTTAATTCCGCTCGTGACCTCGTTGTTTAACGCGGCCACCACGTGAGGTAGTCTCACAACCCATTCACGAGATCTGTCCTGAACGTGCAGTAATTCTTGTGCGTATTGTGCAAGTGACTGATTAAATCGTTCAATGATTGCCTGCTCGCAACGTATAGAGGTGTATCCACGTCTGATTTTAACGTGTTGCTGCTGCATCAGCTTCGTTACTGTTCCTAGAAATTCTTTGAAAGGATCAACTTTTAGCAATTGCGGCAGAGGTCAAGGCGCATACATTTGTTCAAACGCTGCTGCGACTTCAGTTGCTGGGTTAGACGATAATAATTCAACATCTACGGAAGTCAACGCCTATTTGTATGTGCGCCGTTTATGTACGTCATAGGCTAAAAACAAGATATCTGCCTGATGAACTACGTTGGATGTGCTGACATCAAACCATCCATGTTGAATCGTTTTGGGACGTGGAAGATAAGTTTGCCATATGGCCTGTCGTGACAACCAATCTGCGGCTACAGCTCGTGTGACACCTGCTGCATCGGCGCGTTTATTAATTGCTGCTGTACCTCTCCATTATCCGATTGGACTATAATATATCGACTACATTATGTAATTGTTGGTGTTTAATTACCAGCTCCTAACACTCTTTTAGCTTTCGTCGCCGATTTTATCAACCAATTAGCGAGTGATTCTCTTATGTTTTTATTTTGTTATCTAATTCACTGAATGAACCTGACGTTCACGATATGTCGTTGTTGTAGATCTAGATTTGTATATGCAACATCATGATCGTGGCACGCTTGATCAATCGCATTTACCGGATTTGCTTGATCTTTTCGTCAAGTCTAATATCAAGGTGAGTTGCACGACCACAATAATTATAT
Source organism: Megalonaias nervosa (assembly GCA_016617855.1). Classification (NCBI taxonomy): domain Eukaryota; kingdom Metazoa; phylum Mollusca; class Bivalvia; order Unionida; family Unionidae; genus Megalonaias; species Megalonaias nervosa. The sequence continues at coordinate 11,193 of JAECUM010037714.1, forward strand.
CTTGGAAGATGTTTTTTTCCCCATGATTCTTGGCCCATGGCGTTCCATGTATTTTCCCGAGTGCCTTAGCAATATCGCCACCCTTTTGGTGCAATATGAATACTCACAAACGTATATTTGTGTGCCGCATTTGATACATTTACCTGTAATTGCCTGCTTGTTATTTTTTAACATGGTTGCTCTCAGAAATTTTGTGCCAGTCACTGTCTTACATCAAACACAATATAAACTGATGATCATAAATAATATTATATCTGTACAATATAAAGGTGGTTGACTTTTCATCAAAACGTGAGCAAGCAAAGGTCAAGCATCATCCAGTGTTACCAAATTCCATTCGAGCTATAATAGTTGGTCCATCTGGGTCAGTTAAACCCAGTTGTTGCTCAACCTAATAATGAGGTGGCTCAAATGGGACACACTTTATTTAGTAGCGCCATCCGTGGATGACCAACTATGTTATACTGTTCTTAAGGAATTTAATGACATCGATGAAACACCGTTCGTCGAGGATCTTAACGGGGACATCAACAATCTAGTGTTTTGCGATGATGTCATGCCTGACAAACAAGCAAATCCAGCCAGAATACTTGTAACGAGGTTGAAACACATACTCTTCGAAATATTCATGTGACATGGTGTCCCTCCGATATGGACATAGATGAGTTTAAAAACTTCGCACAGGCTCATGAGACCCCGCATGGATTCATCACGATACGTTTACACGATTCAACAACACGTTATCGAATTGGACTCGATAAAATCTTTTATTAAAGAAATACATTTATTGTATAATGAACCAGGAAAATATTAACGAGATTATCTCTACGATCGAACAATGGTCTTGCGTTTCAACTCGATGTTGAAAATAAGTCATGGATGATTCTGAGATGAAACAGCAACGACGTCAAGATAGCAGATATACACTAGCGGCCGAGTACAGATTTATCACATTACTCCAATGAGAAATGGAATTGTCATTGGCGGATATACACGAAGAACATGATATAGCTAACTTTGTACCATTGGCAAAGCACCATTGAGACAATACGATCAGATTTGTCTCGACGATATGAAACTCGAGCGGTTGTAAGTGCACATGTGAGACAACTAAAGCGACATGCGTTGGAATCTATTAAGATCCCCACATAATGAGATGAATCACCCAAACAACAAGAAAATAAATTTACGTCAAAAGAATTAACGACAATGTTTATTATTATTGTTTTTTCTTATCATAGTATGCAATTACTGTCTGTCACGAGCATACAAACTAACGGTTAATTCTTCATCACGTGTGTCCAATAAATTACCATCTTGGTTGGTTAGACGATCAACGTATTCAACAGCGATGGATTATAACATCGTAAATACACAGGATTAGTGGGCACCGACACAATCAAATGACCCAACGGGACATTTGGAGAAATGCTGTAAAGAACATTTTCCTGCTAGGCCTGCTCTAATGCTAGCCCCGCCTAGGTAGAGTTACCGACGACCTCGTCACATATTAGATTTACATAAATCGTCGATTTGATATTGAGATTGCCCCGCGACAAATGAAGAGCACCACCCGTTGGATCGTTATTATGGCGGAGAATATATGTTTAGCCCCGTAACCGCTCCCATGCCGCAATAATTTTCGGAAGATATTGGTAAACAATGCATTCGAGTTCCTGCTTCATTCATTGATATCCAACCCAGGTAGTTTGGCGTATTTATTTGTTCCTCTGTAATCTTAAAATAATCGAGAAATAATTTTTTGTATTCGCCCTGGGGTAATAAATATATATGACTCTTGCCAATAACTGTTTCAAACACAGAATTTTGAAAGTATTCTGCATCAAATTTCACCAATCTCATATATGTCACTACATTAACGATTTCCTGTTTAAGATTATCACTCGGATAGACAATTATATACCTCTCAAAAGCCCACTCAGATTGCTCCGTGCATTATTATGCTTCTGCGTTATCTCATCAATAAACGATTTACTAGAAACCCCCAATTTGTGGTTTCTCTCAAAACCTGATTCCGTCGCTTTTACATCATCGCAATGCCATTCCGGGTATATTTGACCTCTTCTAAGATGGCCTGCCTCATCTTCCCTATGTTATTCTCTTCGAGAACTTTCCCAATGTTTTCTGTTAGTGTCCAACAAAGGAATCACTATATTACCGTACTGATTAAGTTTTTATTTATGTTGCTCTACCCAAGCAGACTACTGAAAGTGTTTTCTAAGCTTTGGAATATTTACTCCAGAATGTTCACCCCAAAAATAATCAGATCGTTGTGGTCGTGTTGGTCTACTATAAATCGGCGCTGCAAACGGCCATCCTTGCACGGTTCTGATCGACGATTTATATCTGCCAACAGTGTAATCCGGCGTCGATATTTCTTTGGTGGCACCCAGTACTGGCTCGTGTACCTTGATAGCGATTTTTGATTCTTTTCCTGTTATTTATTTGATTCTACGTGGAAGTTCATCGTTGACTTGTTCTGTTTAATATGATCCTGTTGGGACGGTAACGACCTCCCAGATTGGGGCTTGCCCACCAGCTGCATCAGTTGCGGTTTTCACTAATATTTGGCAAACTATAATAAAATCGTAATTGTGCCAGCGCGATTTCAAGTGTCCGACCATTACGAACTCTTGTATGAGTGGAAAACCCAATATCGAATTCTGGATGTGTTGATGTTGCTGATATCTTTGTGGTAGTCGGCGGTGTTGTGTTAGCGATGATCTGTTCCAGTCGTGTGGCTATTTCTGCGGTCATTATTATCTATACGACGGATTCTAAATGTTGCGTTGGCGACGTCAGTAACGGTGTGTTGGCGTTCTTGTGATACTGATAATAAATATACCTAATTGCGGCAAATTCATTATCTGATATTGTGCAGTCATTTAACCCCGCTGACAGTATCGATGATATATTTATACACGCATATGTCTGTGTTCTCTTGCAAGATTTACTGGTACATGTTGTTATATTTTCGCGATAACATTGAGTATACCAGCAACACCAACAACAACAACGACGCCGATTCCAACCACGGGCGGTATCACATGCGTAACTGATAACGTACCGATTATCGTCGCTGTTTCAGCGACCAGCGAAGAAACCGCATGTACAATAATGTCGATGACGATGAGTCGTATGCGATATTATTTTTTGTTTTATCATGTGCTCGTCGATGATTTCCTCCAGCGATGCCTTCCATTCACATGCTTGATTATACCGAAAGGATTGTGTGGGATTCATTATGGTATATACTAAGTTTCGAACTGAGGTGGTTTCGCAATTAATTCTAGACTCCACCAATATGCCGTTATGGTTACTGTTTTGTCTTCTGGATACAGTATGAATATTTCATCGGTATTTTGATTTATCACAACTGAGACGGTTCCGGAAAATCTGTCTGTGAAATGACTCCATAGATATGTCCTAAATACCTCAAATTTAGCGGCACTAAACACGGAGCGCCTGTATACCCCAGTGCCCTGAGCGGTATGTTTGATGGAGCTGTTTTGCAGTGACCATGTTGCCGTTCCAGACGCTACTGTGTAAAGCGTTAATGAGCGGAGTCGTGTGAATTACACGATCTTGAATAGCTTTGATTTTTCAGCGATTTCAGAGAGCTTGGTGTTGATGACCGTTGGATTTCCAAAGAAATCATCTAGGGTTATATTTATGTTTCCAAGAAAATGTGTCCACCATTGATTGCCATTAAGTAAGTCATCATAGGGATGTTGCTGTTCTCCACGTATTTATTTATTTTTTTTTTTTATTTTTTATTTTTTTTTTGCAGCGTCATCGTTTGATTCTGGTTCTCTCATTTTAGCAATGCTATGTTGAGTCAACCAGTCATTGTATCGGCAGTTTTAGCAACGTACTTACTTATCTCAGTTCTGACTGTGGTGTTGTTGCTGTCCACGTATTTTGTTGTTGCCACCTCATCGTCTCATTTTGATTCTCTCGCATTGAAAATGGTATTTCTGCTCATGGTTAGATCGCCATACATTATATCTCCAATTTTTCTAATACTTCCAGTAATCACCACGATGAATGTTAGAAGTGATTCCTCCAAGGTTTTAATTTTTACCGGTTTTAGTAAACACCACTATGTTATCATTGGTTGGGCCCAGAACTCGCAAAAATAATATATGTCTATTGGTAGTCTTTAACCGTCCTAGCTGATCATGAAAAAAACAAGAACCTCATTTTGGTCAACGTTAGCGAGGCGCAAATGACCAGCAAGTTCATCTAGTGTTAGGTATGTGGATAAATCAATGTCACCCTGTGGCATGCCTTTAGCAGGTCTTCCGTAATTGTCTACCATTTTAAACCATTAACCTACTCAAAAAGACGAGCGGTATACTCATTCACATCTTTATGAGACGGCGCTGATAACCTTGACACAGCATTAAGTATAGCAAGTGCTTCTGGACAGCATATTGGTGGATCCGTTGTTGTCTGTGTTGGTAATGTTGAATACCAGTTTGGTATGTCACCGGCTAAGCCACTATACCGTAAAAATTCTTTTGGTGGCGACAATCCATACGAATCAAACTACACAACTCCATGTGGATTAACCGCGTATGCAACCCAGTGAATACCACGGCGATAACTTCCATCGAGATTAATCATACCTGTTTCAGCACGATTAGGTTTTACCTGTCATTGATTACACATGAAAACACCTCTGAATTATTTTTATGTTTAATCGCCGAGCAGCATCAAGTAAATCAAAATTGGACATGGGGAGTTTTAGAGAAACGTCTCCGGCAGCCTTAGACCTTGACCATACCGAGTTCCTGGTAATCTTAGACCGCGTCCCTTTTTTGAGGTGATTATACCCTGTCCTGTTGTTTTTCTCAGTGCCATACCGGCAGCTGTTCCAACGGCATCAAGTCCACCTGCTTTTTCAATAGCTGGTGCAGCTGCCACAATTAGCGCTGGTAATGCAGCTAGAAATGGAAATATACCGCCGGTTTTTGTTGTGTCGCTGATCGCGTTCGCGGAAAGATCAAGTCTTACACCAGTTCTTGATTTCTTAGCGTCATTGTAGTGTTTGAGTTGACGTTCAGTCAACGATAATTTATTTGAGCCTGACAGCGCCGCTGATTTCAGAGTTAATTTTGCCCCAGAAGTTTTCTTCGATGCGGATTGCAGTTTTTTAATCTGACCAGATGTCAGAGTAATATTGACGTGATGCTATGCCATTAGAACATCATGAATGAGCTAATTACGTGTTTGGAAAATACTTACATGTTTGGAAAACATTCATATGTTTTCTACGGGCGCATCAATGACTCTCATTCGTCCATCAACACCATCAAGCAACATTGTTTTATCTGCCAACATAACGGCAATTGCTCTATAACAACCAGCTGGAGCAGAACCAACAGTAGCTCGAACTTGTACGTCAACAACTGACTAAATGAATAAATCCAGATATTCCAACGAGAAAAAATAAATCGGATAAAACGTTGAGAAATCCCGCTGAGATATCTGCAGGCCGGAGTCAACATTCAGATAACGCCCCATAAATCTCACCAAACTATGCATTGTTTTGGTTCAAATTTAGTATTATATCTTCGGATGGTTCTTGATGTCTATTTATCCTCAGAAAAATCGTAAACACCGCCAATCTGTCAAATACCATTGGGTTTGCTGTCTGATTGTTGTACCTGGTGTCACGCTGAAATGCCAAGAATATGTGGTGTTGTGCTAAAAGTCCCTGCAATGATGCGATCTGCCATGAAAATGTTCCCGCTGTGGCTGGAACTGTGTCTGTGGTCAATGTCAGCCACATCAGTGTCGACTTGCCGCCGTCATTCATGAAGGACAATAATAGTTTTTCTTCAGTCAACGACGGAGTCATCGTTGGCATCCATAATACTAGTTGCGTTAGTGTTACTTTACAAGTACCACCTCTACCAATCCAAGCACGCCAGATACCATCGTTGTTTGTGACTCTTCGAACTGTTGCAACTGTACGTTTTGCTCCGAAGATGACATTTCTAGCACATTTAAAAAATCCGAAAATATGTGACAGTGGTATCACACATGAAAATCCACCGTCGGCGTTAACCTGAGATCGCCGTGCTGCAAATTACAGGTTGAATTCTGGATTAACACTCTGTAGTGTCGCAAAATCAGCGGCTGGTCGAGGTATCATTCCAGCTGGATGACGATCAACAGTGCCAACCTGTGTTATTCGCACTATGAGATGCTGCCTATCGTTAGGAATGTCAGTAATGTCCTTCTCGAACATCATAGATGGACCTGCGGACCGTGAACAGTCATCGCTGTATTTTGCAAGACCGATAATTTTCTTAGCAACATCAACGTTATCGAGGCATGCTTCGATTTCTCTACAATCAATTATATATCTGGTACTGTTAAACAACGCCGTAATATCATTGTTAACGAATCTACATCGTTCATTGATGCATATCCGGTATCGTCATTTTTGCACAAGTTTACCGTGAACTGTAATAAATGCCTCGGCGGGAACGAAATACATTGATGTATCTTGGGCATGTAGTTCAATTCGTTCACGTTGGTCTGGTTCTCTTGCTTCATAAGAATAATACTGATAATCACGCACAGACGCATACTTGAATACTGGTGCATCCATGTCAAATGCTGGATCAGATACATGCTTGAACATTTTTACTATAATTCTTTGTTGTCTAAAACGACGTTCTAACACTGATCAGTATCGCCAACGATGACGAGCCAGACCATTACCCGCTATTAGTTTCGCGGTTATTTTTTTTTATCTCAGTTGCGGCTTGTTTTGTCGGTACTCCAGCTAATTCTTCAACAGCTTATTTGCTACTTGATTTGTTATTTTGCTGACATTTGGTGGTGTCACCTCGGTGCTGGGCAGTTTTATTGGATGTGGTTTTCGTCGTAGTAATCGTGCGAGTATGTCTTTGGCCGCAAAGAATGCTTTACCAGCAAGATTACCAACGGTGACAATAGCCCTATCACGAGTGTGATAACAGACCTGCTTCGCTTGACTAACTCTACCAGTGGACTGAATTTCTTCCCCATTTGGCAATATACTTTGTACGAATTTAGACATATTGTTTATTTCTTGTAAATAATACTTTTTATGTATTTTATTTCACCTGAATATTCTGAAACATTTTTTATTTATAGTCAGCGGCAGGTATTTGTATTAGGTTTTAATAGATATCTTTCGAGCTTGCGATACTGTAGTGGTAACGTCGTTGGATTTCTAAACCATTACACGTATGCTTCGTGGGTTCGAGCCGCGGACTCGGCACAATGCTAGCGGTTTTAAACTGAAGTTACTTAGTGAGGGCCGTAGGCGAGGCGTTCGGAACTCAACCGGAAAACGTACTGATAGCTGACAATTTGCGCATACCCATCACCAGCCGAAACTGATGGTGGTGCGGATTTAAACTACCTCGGGTTCGCCCGGGGGTGGGTATCCAAAAATTGTCAAACGTCTGTTGACCGTAGAACCATAGGGTGCGCGAAATTTATGGAAAACCTTCTGAATTACTAGTATATCGTTTCGTTTCTAGGAATTCAAGTGGGGGTGGGTATGTCCATAGTAAAAATAGACCGTAGAGGTAAAGAGACCAAAAATAGCCAGAGATAAATATAGCCAGAAAGATATTAAATTTAGCCAGAAATACATATGGAAAATCCAAAAGTAAAAATAGACCTCATTGAAGGGTACCTCATGAAGGGACCCGATGAAGGCAGAAATTGGAAAAATGAGAAAACCTCATTGGAGGGTACCCCTTGAGGGGACCCCATAAATGGATATAAACTGGCACAAATGAAAATAATGGCAATGAATTGGCAACTAACCATTTTATTGTATGTTGTCGATATTCTAACTAAAAAAATATTAACACTGTATAGTACATACAAAAGCATCACGATGTGTCACATATAGTTTATGCTGCCGTTCCTTGATCATTCCACCGGTTCTATGTATTTTTTGCGTCAATTTTTTTTTAACCCCCACCCCACCCCACCCCGTCTTCCATTTGGTCGGATCACCCCTCTTTCTGCTTGTGGAGATTCAAATTTCCTAATAAAAATATATGCCACTTTTTAGGTATTACAGAGTCAAGCTTATTTCATTTAATATTCACAACATATTCATTACTTTTGCTATATTCTGTTATTTCGTGACTATAGTTTATTACCAATAGCAATTGACAACAAGGATAAGAAGTATGATAAAAAACCCAGTTCCTTTCTATGTATATGCCTTTATAGGATATTACTAATAGGAGTTAGAGACGATAAGTGACAACATGGATTAGAAATACCAAGAACAAAAACAATTCCCTTCTATACTCATACCCTTATAGGATATGACTAATAGTCAGAGACGGTAGCTATTATTCTATCATATTACTTCATTCAAAGGTGTATGACAGTTTCATGTTACTAATTCATTCGAAGTTCTACCGGTAAAAGTATAATTAAATAATATGATGCTACATCACGGCAATCATAATTTCTTCCCTATCCGGGTTATTCATACATTTTCCTGTGGTCAGTTTTAGGGAATTTACTTTGAAAATTGTTATGGCATGTATTATGAGTAATCAAAGACGAATGTAGAATTTATATATTTCTGTCATGTCATTTGTCTTAACTGACCTTGATAAAAGAAATTATTAGTAAGGAGTAGTCAAAGAGTAATGAGGAAGTTATGCTTTATACGATTTTCTATGTAAGTTGTATCCCCTTACCACGTTATAACGAATTATCATGATATACTTGTTGTGCCCGTAGAACCCCTGATACAAAAGCAGCATGAACCATGCCTAAACCTACATAACAATAAACATGTATTCAGAGGCAACCTTTGATCCTATCACATTCTTGTGATGATTATATACTGAAACTAGTATCATAAGCCTGCTGGTACTAAGGCCTCTATAAATAGCCTTGCCACAAATGTTTTGGATTGTAATAAGTGATAGTCAAAAGATAAGAATATATTCATAAACTGTCGGTTTATGAAGTTTGGTACATACGGTGACAATGTGGTAACCGTCTGAAGATTAGGCAAGGCATATAGCAACACATTTTCCCATACATATATTGTTTATTGTATCAATGTCAGGAGGTGTCCGTCGCATCCATGTGAGGGAAGCTAATTGCACCTATGAATCTATTTACATTGTTTTGCGTGGATGAATGACGATTGCAAGTGACAATTGTATCAGAGGTTCTACTGTTCAACAGCTAAATAAATAATCATCTTTTACATCAAGGTAAGTTACAAAAACTGGTATAAAATTATGACTTCATCGTTCTACTCCCTCGATTAGCTTTACCATTACACAATAGTAAAAGTGCCATCTTATCACAGTTTACCGGATAATGAAATGCAAGTCTGTAAATTTATGATACAGATCATGCAATTGAATCATCGTCATTTTATAAATCTACTCATTTTATAAATTGATTCATAGGAAAACGTCAGTCTATAACTTACTCCTAAAAAGATATAAAAAGGTATCGAATCACGTAAGAAAAGGAGTACACATATAAAGTTTATAAAGGGAAACGACCTTTTATTTTCACTTGTACCTTGAATGAATATATTAAGTGAGTGGATGTATGTACCAATATTTTATCCGCTTTTAAAGATATAATTGACTCATTTCATACATTTGGGTGAGTAATGTTTGCTAAGAAAATTGTCATGATGGATACATCAGACGTCACTAACCCGAGTCTTTTTTATTTGGTACACATTAATGTGCAGACTCGTGGAAGCCATGAAGTAAATTGTGAAATAATACAGTCACATAGAATAACGATATTACCTATATGGTAAATTATACGGTTAAATTCTGACAAGAATAAAAAGGAAGAAGCAATTTATAAAGATGACATAACTGAGCAACCTATAAATTGCAATTTATGTAAGTTCTATGCTGACAGTAATTGTCATCATCATATGGCTTCCCGCTAACGATTGTTAAACTACGACTCTTGAGCAACAGCTATGCTTCTCTATTACAAATACATAGACCTCGCACTAAACTGGCAGTGGATTTCGTCAATTTAATGCACTCTGATAATACAGCTCCTTGCTCTCAACAAATGCACTCGATATATGATTTATATTGACTTAAGATAAAGCATATGTTGAAGTTGACTGAGGGAAGGACAACTAGAAAGATGCATGCATCGGCAGGTGGACAAATATGATATATCTCAAAATATATATGCACATGTGCAGATTTAATCAAGCAGTAACCATGCAGTCCCCTGATACAATTATGTAAACCCTGCAATACTTCAAGAAAATATAGTAAACCAAATTGAACTCCATGCAAACCTAATGTAATGCGATTACCATGCAGCCATCTTGCTCAGTTCCAAATCAACTATCGTACTTTTGCAAGATACAGTCTTTAGTAAACGATGAATGAAGCTGAAGGATATCTGACACTTTTAAGAAGAACCATTGCAAAATTTGTCCCAGAAACATCACTGCCTAAAATATTATTAAATTTATATTATAAACGTTTCAGGGCATAATTAGGAATAATATTTCGTATTACTCCCAGTTTCTTTTGCTGATGAATCTCTACCAAACATTAGAATAACAAAAGTAAATAAATACAAAATTGTGTACACAAAATAACTATATTTTTCTTACTTGTAAAATATTTTGAGGAAATAATAATTCATATCTGCACTATATGTTTTTGTTATTTAATGGATTTGTTTTATAACGTTTGCGTGAAAAATGTGTCTCATGTTTATGAAACTATTCAGAACTTATTTAATTAAATTTAAATATTTTATGACTGTAAGCAAAGTTCTGAGTCTTTTCAGCTGAGATCGAACCTACAAACTGGGCTGCGCTACCGGGACTTGGGAACCGGTCAAACAGTAGAAACGCTGAGGGAAACTCGTGCTCTGTCTGAGCAATACATGTCTGGAAATAATGATGGATGTTTACGCTGACCATGTATGTCATATTGTGCACCTTAAAATCTTTGCAGTCTGTCTTGCTAGCGAAAGACAAATATTTCCTTTCTTCGTATGTATACATGATAATCTATCTCTGGATAGAACATAAAACATTAAATGCAGATAAGCCTGTCATTATTATTTCGCCGCTCGTCACATGAGTACACGATACTCTAGCTAGAAATATGACATTAATAGTCAAATAGTAAAATCAAAATAATTCTGAGACACTGTAAACAC
>JAECUM010037716.1:0-22722 GCA_016617855.1 Megalonaias nervosa
AGACGGTAACGATTAAACACAATTTCTTAATCAGATCAGGCTCAGCATTCACAAAACTTTTCAATCTGGAGTACATACTCGACTCAACGTTTGATCAGATGTCATTTGGAAATTGCAGCAAAATTACTGACATCGTGTTTAAAACCTCATTATCTATGATATTTATACAAAGTATGTTTTTCTACCCATTTTGCATGTTTTTAAAAAAAAGTGACACAATGGATAGTGTCCCTGCAATGTTTCACTGATTTAATTAAAACAATCATAATTAGACTATATATCACAAGTGATGTAATGAGTAATCAAAATAATCAGAGATTGGTTAGAAAAGTTAAATTACCAGACATTTAATTATGATTTTCAGTAATTGATTATAAATAGTTAAAGTTTTTGTCATTGACATATTTTGTTTCTACACTTTAATTTTAACATTATCCTTACATTGAAACCCACTGTACTTAGTAGATCATTGCTAGATCGTTTCAGATATGTATTCTTATTGATCATTGATCATTAGTAATTGTTGATGGGAATATCGATAGATAACTTGGTAAGAGGGATGATTCCATGAATTCATGGACAGAGAAATGTTTTTACATGTGTGAAAATAATATTTTCCATGAAAAATAGAGAACTGATCATTGATCTTTGAATTTAAACCACCACAGTTTGTAACTACATCCAAATGTTTGTTACTCATTAAGGTAAATCATGACAAGTAGTTGATGCATTTGAAAGAAAAGCATCGTAATGTAATCCAGCAAATCTATGTGCCTCAGCTTTCAGTAGTAATGGTATACACAGTTCATATGTATACATAGATCAGTACTTGCCTGTTTAGTTGAGATTGGAACTTAAAATGAATGAAGCATATTTGCAGAGATGGCTTCCTGTGTTTATGCCCCTTTTTTATCAAATATGCTTCTATGCAGGTAATTAAAACAACCATAATTGGACCATATGTCTGATATAATCCTTGTTATTGCTACATATGTTACATGTCATGACAAATCATGACCCTTACTTTTGTGCATTTAAAAGACATATCTTAAAGTGATATCAAGGGTGGTCAGTGTGCTTGACCTAAATAAATAGTCACAAATAATTCAGAATTATTCAGAATAATTTTGTATAAGCACAGCTGGTGGGGTTGATATAAAAAAAAACTATTTGTGTGACATGCCATGATCTGGCCAGTACAGATCATAACTTGCAAATTTATTTATGATTGGAAATGTAAAATGGTATTGAAAAAAATATATCTGCAGATGATCGCAATGATGTTAGAAATTTCTCTAGAGATGGCACTGTGCAATGTAATACGGCATACATGACTATGGTTAAGCTGAGAAATTTGCACTGACATACCATTTTGCCAGCTTTCCCATGCTTACTCGTGTACATAAAGTTCTGAAATTTGAGTGTGACTACAGACTGTGTTTGAGTTTGACTGATCACAGAGTTTATTGATTGCTTATTATGTCATAAAGAGTCAAATTCACCTTACCTTTTATTCTCCAGATAATGTCTATCATGGCTTCCACTTGTTCTGACGTAGATTTTGTCCCTGAGCATGCAACAAAATAAAACAACTTGCCAGCATTAGCACACACAGTAGTTCCAAGGTCACCACTCAACATATTTTTCTTAGCTATTTCCAAAATTCAGATATATAGATATGGACACAACATGTTTGAAGTAATTGTTGAACTGTACCTTGCTGTTAAAGGATTTGTTATCCAATAATATTAAATCAAAGCACACATCATGAGGAACTCTTTTCTAGTGCGCATTTATTTTCTGTCTACCAGATTGTGATAAATCAGTTGGCAATCTGCCAACATGATCTACACCTTATCTATTCATAATAATAAGCTGTTTTTCCATGTCAGGAAAGTATATTTTTGTATAATCAAATAACTGTTACTCATATACTTTTGTTGACATAATTTTGCAGCCAGTCACAAGACTTAGATCCAACTCACATATACCAGTAAATGTGTTTGCGTAACTAATTTGAAATATCTCTTCCTGTTAAAAAGAGAAGTTTTTCAATTCTAGGCATAGGACTTGCAAAGCACTTAATAAACTTACGATTCATTTTTTTTTTAACTCGATAGTCATCAGAGAGAAATTCTTTCTGAGTGTACCTTCTGTGTACCTGGAGTAATGAGAGTATTGCTGGTTTGTATGATAAAAATAAATGAATGGAATATAACATTAAAAGATCATATGCTACTGTACAGGAATGTGTCATTTGAGGCTAAGATTTGTACACTTGCAATACAAATATTTCATCTCAGGTTCAGGTGTATGCAAAGATGAAGTGGTCACCAGTACAGTATTGATAACTCTCTCCAGATTCTCGAATTAACTCCATTTAGTAGTTAACATAATGCCAGAATCCATTCAGACTGAGAGCATTGAACAGTTTTTAGAACGTGTTTGTACGTGTTAAAGACTGTGTATCGATACTGATGTCATGATATGTATTATAATATATACCTTTGTGTTAATTATTCCCCCACTTTAGTGAGCAGGTATTGTGGTACCCTGCATCAGTCCATCCATCCATATGTCAAAACCATATCAGCTCCTAAACTGTTAATGTCATGATATGTACCAAGATGCATATCTGGGTGCTGATCAGCCCCACACTTTAGCAAGCGGATATTGTGATGCCCAGTTTATGTCTGTCCATCTGTTTTTCCATAACTCCATCGGCACCTAAACCACTGATGTTACAGTAGGTATCACAATACATACCATTACATTGGCGCTGATTATACCCATGCTTTATTGAGGAATAATATGATACCCAACGTCTGACCATTCATCTGTCCGTAACCAATGACACCCAACATCTGACCATCTGTCCACCTATCCTCACTAAATCTCATCTCACCCATTCTTTCTTCCTATGTCTTAGATTATAGTTTGGTATGGTTTTCATTAGTACCTATCACCTGGCGAGGGACTAACGAGGGCTAACTTTGTACATGTACCTTTGTTGTGCATTCTTTGTTAAGTTTCTGTGTTTAGCTCAGGTTTTTTGCACACTGTATGCATACTGTTATGCCTGAAATCATGATACATGGTAAGGGCATGTATCTTGATGAGTACTTCACTATAAAAACCAAAATAGGTCACTGTGACCCATTTTTCCTACTTCACTGCCTTTGGTTGAATTTTGTGTTTTAAGAGTAAGCTCTCTTTATGTTAGAGTCATCAAACTTGATGATTGTATTTGTTATCTTGGTTCCACATCGATACAAATAAAAGTCACTGTGACCAACATTTCACATTTTACTGGCTAACTTTAAGTTTCTATGTTTAGCTCATGACCAAATAGATGTTTTCATCTACCGTATATAGTTATACCTAGATTAATGAAACCTGACAAGGTGATGCATCTTGATAAGTGCTACACACTGATTACAAAAGGTCATTGTGACCCATGTGTCATGCTTCATAGACTTTGGTTAACTGTTGATGTTTAAGGTTTAAGATTATGTCTTAAGTTCTGTTCACGCTAAAATGTCAAACTATATTGATTGTATGCATCTCTATTAGTACCCCACCTATGGAACAAAAGAAGGTCAATGTGACCTATATTTCACATTTTACTCACTATGGTTTTTATGATTAGCATGTTTTTAGTTTATGACCAGATAGATTTGCCTGCACCCTGTATACATCCTATTCTACCTAGAACCATGAAATTTGGAGAGGTTTTTCATCTTGAAAAGTACTATAACCCTCATCACAAATGTAGATCATGTCACAATTCTTTGACTTGCATTCACTCTCAAGCAGTGTTCATGCCCAAATCATCAAACTAGATGATTGTATGCATTTCTTTTAGTACCACAGCCTTTCAACAAGAGAAGATTACTGTGTCCAATATTTCACATTTGACGGCTTATGTTCAGTTTTTGCCTCTAGATAATGACTACATACCTTTTATATATTACTGTTATTTATGGAGTCATGAAACTTGTGAGAATGTGCATTGTGAGGATTACTACACCCTCATCACAAATGCTTCAATGACTGGTTGTATTTTGTGGTTTTTACTGTTCAATGACTGGTTGTATTTTGTGGTTTTTACTGTTCAATGACTGGTTGTATTTTGTGGTTTTTACTGTTCAATGACTGGTTGTATTTTGTGGTTTTTACTGTTCAATGCCTGGTTGTATTTTGTGGTTTTTACTGTTCATGCGTGAACCATTAATCTAGATAATTGTTTATAACTATGTACCATAACTGTGCTAAAAAAGCCACTGTGACCTACATTCACATTTTACATGACTTAAGTTTTTGCATTTTGCTCACAACCACAAGGGGGGTTTTTTTTGGCATGCTATGTACATACTTTATTGTCTAGGATTGTTGAGGGGGATACCTCTGGATGATTGTTACTCCCTCATTTTGATAGTACATTATTATGGCCCAAATTTCTACATCACTCATTTGTTGGGTTTTAATTTTATATTTGCTGCTCATATCTCTGGCTTTGTTTGTGCTAGAATCATGAAGTTGATAATATTTCTTTTACTACCACACTGTTAAAACAAAAGAAACTCATTGTGACTTATATATTATTTTTTATGGTTTTGGTTCAGATTTTGTATTTAGCCCCTCTAGCATGCCATGTGCATGCTATCCTGCCTAGGATCCTGAAACTTGGTGAGTGAATACATCTTGATAAATTCTATATCCCAGTATCAAAAAGATATATATGTGACCTATATTTCATTATTCAATTACATTGCTGTGTTCAGAGTTATACTTTGGGTGCTATTTATGTTCCAGTTATGAAAATTTAAAATTTGATGCATCTCCGTTACACAATTACAGTCAAGGAAAGTAGCAGTGACCTTCATTTTTGCCATAGCGTTGAATTTTTTTTATTTTTAAACTGTTCATCAAACATTAACAAATAAATGTTGCAAGCCTTTAAAAAATGTGCATTTAGTCCATGTCATCAAGTAAAATAGGTCAAAATACATGTCAGGTGTATGACATTCTAAGTAATTTAACATATAATATACCTGGGTTCTCTAAACCACTGTAACATGTCTTATTTGGCAAGCTCTTCTGTGCATGGAACAGAATTTATTGATTGTTAGTTTTTGCCAGCAGGTGCCATTCACTCTTACAATAGGATTGTTAGCCTAACTGTAGCCTTACTGAATGCAGCCCAGTCAAAGATGTACCAATAATTGTCAGATGCCTAAGTTCGATCTTAAGTACACATGATTTGTGCTCCAGACCTGCAGTGTGAGAGAAGAAAAAAATACCCAAACTCTTTTTAGACCTTTTCATTTGTTTGAGAGGTTCTTCCAAAGAAAGGACTGAAAATATTGAGCATGAACAAGAGGAAAGTCAGGAACAGGGTTCCAACGCTACTAGGAAATCGGGGAAAAAGTCAGGAGAAATGATAATTTTTTTCCCGACCGTGAAAAGTCCTTGAATTTTGCAAATATTGATGAAAGTTGAGAAAAACCCGGGAATTTTCAGCCACCATGCCCAAAACAATTATGTAATTGAGTCGTAACTAAACTGATCGTGAGTTGAATTTATCGAGTTCTAACCAGAATATTCGGAGGGTGCAGTATGGATCCTTTGGGTGCTTGCAATAAACTTATATGCTGAGTCAATCCAAATGCGCAATGGATTCGATTTGTCTAGTAGACTTTAATTCTCAAAGTCAGCTCGATATCCATATCTTTCCTTACATAGAAAGTATGAAACCGGTCTAGCGGTCTAGCATCACAATAGGCCAACATGGTGGTTGCAAAGCATAGCCACTTGCCAGATGGTCTAGCAAACTTTAAACACTGTTAGATTGAGTGACGCATGCATGAAATCGATATGAAAATTACTTATTTTTTCAGAAATTGTGAGTATTAAAATCGTTATGTCTTTATTCTGCTGAAAGACAAGATAAAACTACGGCGTTGATGAAATGTGACCTGGTACTCACAATTTGCATTGCTAGTCGCATGAGGACACAAATCTAACAACTGACATTTTCAGATGTTGTAGAGAAGAAAGTTTTTAAAAAATATTAAATGTAAGTCATATACTGGTTGTAATAAAAATAAAAACCACAAGGAACACAAACTTTTTCATATTTATATATTCTAAGAACAACTTCTGGAGTTGTATCATGTGACTACTATGTTGACATGTGCTCTCTGCTTGATGAATCAAGCTGGCCAGATTGCTGGTTTTTACAAAAAGTATCTGACTTTCATTTAATATGATTGAATTTCTGTACAACAACATTAAAAAGGAGTTTGTTGTTGATAGCACCTGACTATTGGACTTTTGATGTCGTCATTTGAGATTTGTGAAGTCATGTGACTAGTAATGCAAATTGCAAGTACCAGGTCAGGTTTCATCTATGCCATAGTTTCGACTAGTCTGTCAGCGGATTAAAGACATAACGATTATAATACTGGCCATTTCTCAGAAAATAAATCATTTTCCTATCGATTTCATGCAGGTATAAGTCGATTAACATAAGCACGGTGGCAGTAAATTCCAAATTTTCTATATGCAATTGCAGTGACCCCACACTCCAACCTAAATGTCCAAATATGAAAAATGGGGTGGGAATATTCAGAGGAAACCCGGATTAGAAAACAGACTGCTATTCGTTTTAAGCCAGATCTGTAGTCTAAATTGTTGAATCTCAGAGCTGAAATGAGAAATTGTCATCCCTTGTTTTATATATTAAAAAACGATACGAGCCCCTGTATCAATACAGGTTTGGGGACTGGTTTAATGAATTACAAGAAGACAAGCTGATTTTACAAAATTCAGTCCTTGTTTATACAACAGTATATGATTTTAAAGGTCTTTTGTCAAAATTTAAATCAACCCTTTTGAAAATGTTTTTTAAAAGATGGATTTTTAACCAGATGGTCTTAAGGAGATTAGGTTGTTTAAAAAATCTTGTTTGGGATTTTATTGGTGCAAATAAATTTAGGGTTAAACTTTTTTCATTACAGGACAAGATTCTAATTATTGCAATTATTTTTTTTATACTGTAATAGGAAATGTTTTCTTTCTATAAGATGCATATATATTTAGACTACAAATCTGGCTTAAAACAAATGGCAGTCCATTTTTAAAAAATTTCAATCTGTAAGTAGCTGGAAAAAAATATCTTGCTCTGATTTATAGCAAACTAATACACTGTTATATCCATTACAGTATTTGAAAAAATTCACATATGAAAGAAAATTAATATATCAGCACAAAAGAAAACCCCCACCCATTAAATGGTCAGTTTCTTATAGTAAATGAATTTGCAAAGTGTAACTAAACTGGGGTCATTAGGCTTACATTAGAAACTGTGCTGAGATTTGAGAGCTTTTTTGCAAAAAGTAGGAAGTGTTGACACCAAAGCCTACAATTTACTGGCTACACTATTGATATAATAGGCAGGAAAACTTTGGGATACCAACACCCAGACAAGATATTATCAAAGAGGGCCAGTAAACACAATACATACTAAACAAATGAGAAAATATTTAGTGGACTTGAGAAATTATGTAAAAATCAGAAAATCTTAGGATGATTCGCCATCTTAGAAAAAAAAATACATTTACTTGACACATTAACATGCACTAGTAAATAACTAAAATACGCATTTTTTAATTTGAATTTTTATTCTAACAGTTGGATTTGGCCAGAATATCTTTCACAGTATCCCATTTGGCTGCCACATTGGCATAAGTGCCACAAATCAAACATGTGATTAAAGGATCACAAATATAATTACATTTATGACATTCAAAATTAATTTGTGAGAAATAAAACTGTTTTGTATAAAAAATAATAATAACCTTTTGAATTATTTTGTCCTGCAAAATGAAAACCTGCTGTTAATATAATTAAATTCATAACAAGATTTCTTGCTAATGGAAACTACCAAAGTTGTGGTACAAAAGTACTGTAGTTTGTACCACCAGAAAAAGATACGGCTATGCCATGCACCTCTATGAATGAATGAGTATAGGAATTGGGTGAGTGCATGCATTTCAGGTGAAGTCTCATCTGTAGTGGCTACTGCAATAAGAGAACATATATGTATTGATGCATGAACTAGGCTTGTACTAATTGTTGCCACTCCAGAGTTACTCAACCCCTATGACTTTCACATGGTTAATCTGGATTCTATGGGTGTCCAATAATAATAATGTGTAAATTAAAATTTAAGAAGAGTGATTTTAAAAATAATACAAAAAAATAACATTAATCTCAGGTTTTCATGAAATTGTTATGGTACTTTGATATCATAGAAAAGTATCATATTTTTCTATGCCTTGGCACAGTATGGATGTAGTATTTTTATCGTCAACAGTATGTCAGCACAATTTTGTTTATATAGTGGCAATTCAATTTATAAATTTTTCATTTAAAAAAGATTACAAGTTAAAATGTAAAGAGAAAAATCTCCCCAAAAATTGAGTTAGAAAATGTTTCACCATTTTGCTGTCAGGATCACTTTAGTTTGAATCTTTTTTCTGTCTGATAATTAATATTTACATTAGCTACTGGAAACTACTGAAATCTTCAAATGGGTAAGCTATATAATGATTGATTACATTCTACATGTATGCAGAGTTTGCAGCTATATTCTCATAGAAAATGTCCTTTAATCCTTCCATACATGTCCATCATATTTTGTTGCTTGTAACCTGAACTCCATACACTCTAGCTGAGGGAGAGTACTCACATTTTAGATAATATTTGTGATGGATAATTAGGTGACATTTAGGGTATTGCATTCTGGTTACAGCCTCTGGGAAGGTGGGGCTGATGGGTCCCAGTTCACATTGATTGTACAGAGCCTTTCTTGTAACTTTAACTCCATCTTGACCCATTCCAATAGTGTGATCATATTAAGTAACGTATACAAAGAGAATGGGTATATGACAACAAAGGATTCAAAGAATGAGAAAGAGAGACAAAAAAACTTGATGAGCATGGAGATTTGTGAGAATTCAGTCATACAGTTACACTGTATGTGAATTTTATGTTAAATGGTATGTTCTACTTGAATAACACTGGATTTAGATGATTAGCCAATGAAATTATCGTTATTGTGTCTTAATTAAGTTTTTTAATAAATTGTAAATTAAAGATTTTATGGTAGGTGTCATTTTTTATGGATTTTTTTGGTGGAAAAAGTGTTGTGACAAGCAACGAATTTAATCACCCAAAAACCAGAAGCCCTTCTGTGAAAATCGTAGTACTGTACCTTCTTAAATTCTTTGTCCACTTATTTAGATAGCAAAAAAATCGATATTCACAAAATTAAAGGAATTCAGGGTACTCCAGGTTCTATTTATGCATTGTATATCATTACTGTGTAAAAATGGTATTCAGTACATCATTTTAGAAGTCATTTCTTGATACTATACAGTTCTAATAAAATAAATACTGATCAAATTTGGCAAACGTTGTCTGCAAAGAGGATGATTACTTCTGTTTATTTCTAAAATCAAAAAAATATAGTCTGTTATTTCATTCACTTGTGATATAGTATTAACTGATGACAATCATGCATCATCATGTCTTCTTGATCATTGAATGATTGCATTGTGGGTAGGCTGTATGGCACAGCAACACTTTGAAAGTTGTATTGTGCCAAGGCAGATGGAATACAGCATGAAGTGCCTTGCACAAGGACACAACATGGTAACCAGTCTTGGCTGATCTGATGTAAGTAATAAAAGTCACACCATTCTGGTCACAGTTCTACTATTTTAACCTCAGTACCACTCATCTGCTTGTTGAACAGTGTTTAAGAGTTACAGCACACTCACAGGCTTCTGCTTTTGCTTTCTTTTAATTATGATGCAGAATTTAACTTGAGCTACTTAAATGGCTTTCCATGGCAAATCTACATGCTTTGCATTACATATTCATACCCCCAAACCCAAACCCAGACCCCGGGTTTATAGTGCTTGGTCCTGCCACTTATATGATGTACCATCATACTATGACTGCAGTTTTAAAGTTTGATAAATAAATGCTCAGAAGATGTCGCTGACTGCAAGATTTATGTATTTTACCCATGAGCCTTGAAACCACATGACTTTTACGATTGGTTATCACATGAGCAATCTATACACCCATTTTGATAAATTTCTGTAGGAGATACCACTACTGATTCATAGATGAATGGATGGACATTTATATTTATCACAGTCACAGTATTCCTTCTTAAAGCATGTGGATAATTACAGTAAAATTCATCTATCCAACAGACCACTCTGGTGGCCTAAATGGTTAGAGCATCTGCCTTGGATGCAGGAGGTCATGGGTTCAGACCCCAGCCAAGTCATACGAATGACATAAAAATGGTACTTGCAGCTGCCTCAATTGGCATTCAGCATTAAGAGGTTAGTGTTAGGACTGTTCAGCCTGGTGTCAGGATGATGTGACTGGGTGGTACATAATGCTACATGTCTGTGGCATGATGCCCCAATGCTAGACATCACTATAAACTGCCACAATGCAGACATCATAGCAATATGACTAAATTGGTTAAAGCTATATTAAAAATCCCAAAACACACACTTGGCTATCTAATGTCTCAAGACATCAGAACAGATCAGAAAAATGTTCCGATGAGCAGGTATACATTATACCCATTGTGTATGTTTTGAGATCATGTAAATTATTAGTTCAAATGAAGGAGGATAGAACAAATGAGTCACTGATATACATTGACATATCACAATTTAATGTTTGATCACATGGATGTTGAAGTGATTCATTGATTGATCTTAAGAAACTTTATTGATGTTAGCATTTATGAACTTTATTTAACTGCTTAGGACCGTATTAAAGAATACTCAGTGGACCAGTTCTGCAACTTGAAGGACATGTCAGGAGGACATTTTATGCACCTCTGTCCCCATGTAATGATCAAAATATGGTACAACATTGATGCACACTGAGCTACACTTGTGCACACTGCACTAGATTTGAACTAGTACATTTTATACTGACACCCCTTCAGTTTTGTTTTCTTTTTTCTCTTAACCCCAGAAGTCAGGCGATATTAAATGAACAGGTGTTTAATAAGATGTAAAGAACAAAGTTTAAATTATCATTTGTAGTGACAAGTATTACAAGCTTCCTTTCCCTCTCATAAAATCAAGTAACTCCATACTGAGAGGAAAAAATTCTTGCCAATACCTCAGTATGTGACAGTAAGGTACACTGATAAGAATGAAGTATTTTAAGTGTGGTGCACCTGAATCATCATTATTAAGAACACTGCTCTGTAGATTTGCATAAACTCCCACACTGCAGACATAATAGCAATATGTTGCAAAATCCAAAAATACATACACACTGTAGATTAGCAGGTAAAAGTGTTGAATTAAAATACACACTTGGCATGTCACCAGTGTTGTCTTACACATTATGCCTATTTTCTGTTTATACATGTCATATATTTACTACTGTGTATTCTTTGTTGGAATTACATTCCAGTCAGAAACCTGATGTGTGCACACACCCACTACAGGACATGCATTTTACAGCATATTATTGATCGTAAAGCACTATTTTATTATATTCATTGTTTTGCATTATGACAGACTGTGTCGTGTATCTACCCAAGACATTCCACTCAGTTTACCTCTGCGGGAAATAAACCCTGTGGTGGTGTCTGTTAAAACAAGAATCAGTCAACCAGTAATTCTGTTTTTTACTTTGCTTATCATTTTAAACATTTCCTGTTCATTGGGGGTGGGTGGGTGGAGGTATTCTTCCCTAACTGTCATTTCTATAAAGGACAGTGATATGCAAATGTTAACAAACCTTCACAGCATTCCAGGTAATTATGACCATTACTCTTCTTTTGTTCATTAAACACTATATCATCACACAATGGACCACTATGTTCATTTGAATTAAAGATTATTGCAGCCCATATAGGACAACAATTGTGCACTGAAGGGCAGTTAAAATAAGGACATTTTACAGTCATGTAATGTAATTGTGCTTGCTATTTATAACTCATTTGTTTGAACAAGGTCTACAAAACAAGATAAACCTAAGTAGAGGTTAGAATCCACAAAAATAGAAAAATAAGAAAAAATAATTTCGGGGTTAATTTTAAAATATTAAATAAGAACTTGTACACATTTAGAGAAGCATTGCTTTAAATGAATAAATATTGCACTTTTTTGTGTTGCACATGGTTACAGTTAGTGGTAGTGCTGTGTTGAGAAATGTCAGTATCAAATATCTCTAGGACTATTTGCAGTTTAACCAATCAGGAAGTCTTTCATACTGAACCAGCATTTTACATATCACTTGGTCACATGACTGGGGTTTGACAGTTGGGACATTCATATGTGTTTTGTAAAAGATACAAGTTTTTAATATTTTTAATGCAAATAATTTAAACCTAAATTATCAGTTAAGGTTTAATGAAGCATTAAACAAGGGAATTATTGACTTCTTTTAAAGAAAGAAATGAATTTTTAAAAATTGTTCCTTTTTTATTATACAGGTCATTTCATAACTTGTAAGTGTGGATGTAAGTTATTTGGAATTCAAGCAGTATCTGTCCCTTTCCAAGAATCTCCACTTCTCACACACCAAGGTGTTTTTAGTACATTTGATGTCATATTATAAATGATGGTCAGGGACATTGTAAAAAGACATATTGGGGTAATATATATTGATTTTCATTTCCATCAGAATTTCAAATGTGTGTGTTTAATTTAGTTAAAAACAATTTATTATATAGTGTCTTTTGCAACATCATTAAAGCAGACATACAGTCCAATAAGTTGAAGAAGTAACATTCACCCAATGGAACTAATTTCTTCTGGTGTTGGTAGAACTTGTACAACATGTTGTGTTATATTGTTGGAATATATTATGTATACATTGTGTGTTATTGTAACCATGAGATGTTATAGAACTTAACAAATATAATGCACAATTCCAGCTTGAAATGGTGGCTCAGTGCCAATACTGTGACAAGCTATTTGTACCTAAATCTTAATGAAGTGACTGCAGGATCAATCAGCCAATGAAACTGTTTGATTTAAACAGAAACAAGCATGGTGATAATAGATGTGCCCATCTCATCAGCTGGCAAGATGCCAGCATTTCAGCAGTATCAGAAGAAAATTTAAAGATTTAAAGCAATTTTTACGTATTTATACCCTTGACCCACTCCCAGGTGAATGGCCTCTAAACTACACATCTCTTACTGTTGGTTATCATGTGAGCACCAAATCTGGTGAATTTCCATTATGGCTACGGATTCACAGACAGATGGATGGACATTTATATGTTACCTGTTAAAGCATGTGGATAATCACCATAAAACCTCATCTATCAAGCCTCATGAGAGATCAGAAAATGATTAGATGAACACCCATTGTATACATTTAGAGGGCAAACATGGGGCTCATACAAATTATTAATTCAAATGAAGGATGGAACATATGAGTTTCCACAGTATATTGATTTCTCACACAAGCATATGGATGTAGTAGTGATTCATTGTTTGATCTTAAGAAACTGTATTAATGTTGAAGTTTATGGATTTTAATTCAGCTTATACCTACGGCTGTATGGAAGAACACTGTGCATCGGTTTTGCACCTTTAAAGAGCTGTCAGGACATTTTATCCACCTCTGTGCCCATGTAATGATCAAAATACGGAAATTTGTTAAACTTAAGGGGACGCTGGCAGTTTGGGGTGGAAGAGTATCTCCTGGGCCTACTAAGAGTACAACACTGATGCACACTGCACAAAATTTGTACTAATACATTTTTACTGGCACCCCTTCAAGTTTCTGTTCCTTTTTTTTTTCTTAACCCCAGAAGTCATGTGATTTTAAATTTTAAAAAAATGCTTAATAATATGAAAATAATGAAGTCAAATTATCATTAGTAATCAGTAGTATTTATAGCTTCCTATTATTCTCATAGGATATGAATTCTGGTTAAATCAAGTAAACTCCATACTGAGTCACTATGTGTGCAATCAATGTCAAGGTGAAAGCTGAAGTCACAACTGCATTCTTTCCCATTATCTTAATTTACAAGTTACATACTAGTGCATGGGAAGAAAAGAGGCTCAATTACTAAAAATCTTTCATATTTACCTTTCTTTTGATGATATCACAAATGTAACAGTAAGGTAAATTGATAAAGAACAAGTATTTTTAATTGCAGATCAACTCAGTTGAACAATTCCATGTAAATTAGCAGATAAAAGTGTTGCAGTAGAATACCCACTTGGTATGTCACCAGGTTGTCATTACATTATGCTGATTATCTGTTTTCACCTGTGAGTATAATGTACTACATGTACTCTGTTGGGATCACATTCCAGCCAGACAACTGATCAGTGCACACCCCACAGCTGTGCAGTAGGACATGTTATTGATATTAAACCAATATTCATCAGTCACTGTTTTGCTTTATGGGTGACATGTTGTGTATCTAGCCAAGACCTATCACCCCAACTGCTTTGGTAGGAAATAAAACACATGGCATCTATTAAAATACTAATTAATCAGTCTGTAAACATTTCCTTTTTGAGGAAGATCATTGTCCACTGTTTACTAAAACAGGCATTATATCAAGTATGTAAAGTCGAAGGAAAAAAAATCCGACTCTATAAATGCTACTGTAGCATCATGTTTCATGTTAATTTTAGAATATGCCAGGATAAATTATAGGATTGTGGAATTCATGCACATTTATATAAAATAAAATATTCCATAAAATGAACTAAATATGAAGGTTATTTTTTCAGCTCTTTATATCTTTATTAAGTTTTCTAGAAAATTCTCCCCATTTTAGATGAGGAGAATTTTCACGTAAATATGTCCATTACTATTCTTTTGTTCATTAACCATGTTATTGTCACATAATGGTCTACTAAACTTGTATGTACCTTTAATATCAAATTTGTGCAGCCCCGATATTAGAACAACAATTGTTTACTTGGATGCAGCTAGAATAAGCACAATTACAGATTATTATTTTGCATTCTATTTATAATTCATTTGTTTGAACAAGCTCCACAAAAATAGTCCTATGTACAGGTTATAATCTACATAAAGATACATTAAAAAAATAAGCTCAAACTTAACTTTTAAATTCTGAAAAAGAACTTATCATCTATTGAGAGAAACATAGTCAAAAAACTAGAGCACATACTGAACTATATTGTTTCATACATGGTTACAGTCAGGCGTTGTGCTGTGTTAGTCATCAATATATAATATCTCTCTGGCTATGTGCTGTTTAACCAATCAGAAACTCTTTCATACAGAACCATTGTAGTAAGATCATTTGGTCACATGACTGGTATTTGACAAGCCATTCATGTGTATTGTACAACTGTGTTATACAAGTTTTTCTTCATTTTTAATGAGAATTGTTTCAAGCTAATTGTTAGCAAGGAATTAATGAAAAAGAGGACATAAATTATTAGCAATTGTTCCATGTTTCTTTTATAAAAGTCATTATATAACTTATAAGTGTGGTTGCAAGTTACATGGACTCATACAGGCATATATCCCTTTTCACAGAATTTATTTCTCGCACACAAAACTGTTCTTAGTAATTTCTGAGGTATCTGTTAATTATCCTGGAATCCGTAACTCAAACACCAAGGGGTTCTTAGTACATCTGATGTCATATTATAAATGAAGGTCGAGGATGCCTCTCTGGTATTGGTTGCATGATATTGATTTTCATTTCCATCAAATTTATAAATGTATGGTGTTTTAGTTTATTCAGAAATGGTTGTTTTCTTTATACAACATCAATAGGACAGACTCACATAAGATTATAAAGAAGTATTGTTCACCCTTTAGAACTAATTTCTTTTGGTGTGGGAAGAACTTTTACATCATGTGTTATACAGCTGGAATATATATCTAGGTACACATTTTCAACATGCCTCAGCATATCATGGTGTTTTGACCCAGATATTATTTAGAACTTACAAATTTCAATGCAGTTTAAACTTGAAATGTTTCACATGGTGGCTATATGCCATTAGTATAAAAAGGTATTTTTACCTCAATCACTATGCAGTTGGAACAGGGTATGTTAGCCAGTCATATTGATTGTTTCAAACAGAAACAAGGCTGGTCACAGTACATGTGCCCTTCTCATAAGCTGGCAATATGCCAAAAGTTAACTTTACAGGAAGACAGAAAGTGGTTACTGCAGTCATATGACAACATAAATGTTATCTGTACTGAGCTTGAATGATTTTCAAGTTCAGTAATGCCTCTGCCCACCAAGAAAATAAGTTTAAAATATATTTGAAATTGTAACCACAATTTGCTTGAATTTAGTCCTCTAATTTCCATTTTAGCAATTTAAATATAGAATGAAGATAGTTGATATATTTTCTGTGGCCTGTTATCAGCTTGTTATTATGATTATGAAACACTGGGGAAAATTTACTACAGTAGTTAACCTAATATTGTAACTACAGACAAAAGCAATTCTTGCAACATGTTCTTTATTTAGTTTACATGATAAAATACACTTAAGCCTTACTCTACAAGTTTTAACTTTAATTATTTTGTTCCCATAATGTTTAATCTAAGACTTGCCATTTCTACTTGAAATTAGGTCATCAGCTTTGTCAAACTGTTGATTTTTTTTCTGCAATGCATGGGTTACTTAATTAATGGAGTACATGTCAAGTTCATTTCTAACTTTGCACAGATTGTTTTGTTTATGAAATTTTCAAGTTACATTATGTATGAAATTACATAGAAAAAGTTTAGAACTTCATTCGAAAGGCACCAACATATTTTATGCATGAACACACTGTGTTGCCATTTGTCCATAATCTGGTTAGTTATACATCCCAGTGAAAGGATATAATACAGATTTCATTTCTGCTTGATAACATTTGATGGAATTCATGAAATTAAATTAAAGTCTTTTTTATTGGGAATAATATCAAGGGAAACTATTCAATTTTTGTTTTATTTGCTTCAGAAAATGGAGAAGAAAATCATCAGTTGATGAAATTCTTTCATGCTAATCTTTGTTGTCAATATCACAGTATGTAACAGCAAGGTACACTCTTATCAACACTGTTCTGTAAATTACCAGGCAAAAGTGTTGTAATAAAATACCCACTTGGAACCTCACCAGTTTTGTCTTGTAGCTTATGTTGATTATCTGTTTTGTCAGTATAATGACTACTATATTATACATACTGTTGGAATCACTTTCTGGTCCCAAACCTATTCAGCACTTACACCCATATTTGTGCAGTAGACCTGCTTTGCAAAGTGTGCTGTTGACATCAAAGTAATATCTCCATTACATGCATTGTTTTGCCATCATGATAGTGTGGTGTGAAGTTAGAATAAGGGCACTTACAGTCACCTACTTTAATTTTGCATGCTATTTATAACTCATTTGTTTGCTTTGGCCATAAAAACAAGACACTGATAAGTACAGGTCAGAATCCACAAAGAAGAGACATTTTTAAAAGCAAAACAAAATCATTTTTTTTATAAAGATATTAAACAAGAATTTGAACAAAAATAGAGGAATATGGTTTTAAAAACTGCTGCAGATAGGGAACTATATTGTTTTGCACATGGTTACAGGCAGGTATAGTGCTTAGATGTCAAGATAATATCTCTCTTCTGGCTGTGTGCTGTTTAACCAATCAGGAACTCTTTCATATTGAACCAAGTTATGTCAGTTGATCACATGACCAGTGTTTGACATGTCATTCTTGTATATTTTACAACTGCTTTATACAAGTTTTTCTTAATTTTATTTTAATGAGAATAATTTAAACCAAAATTTTCAGTAAGAGATTAATGGAGATTTAAACCTAGGAAATATAGTTTCCTTTTTAAAAAAAAAAAAGACTTGATTATTAGAATGTTTTATTATAAAGCTCATTATATAATTTAAAAGTGTAGTTGCAGGTTTCTTTGAATTTTAAAGGCATATGTTCCTTTTCCTGTAATTTGTTTCCTGTTACATTTCATACTGTATCATAAATTAAAGGTTGGGCACACCTGTTCCATATTGGTATTTTGATAATTGATTTTCATTTCCATCAAATTTATAAATGCATGTTTCATTTATTAGAAAAAAAATTCTTACATGCATATATATCTTTTGAACAAACTAGACCCATAAGTTTATGAAGACGTATCAATGACCTTTTGGAACTAATTTTTCTTTGTGTAGATAGAACTTTTACATCATCTGTTATACATTTAAAATTTCAACCACAGTTTCAAGGACTTAGTTTTAGACCACAATTTCAAATAAAGTCTTATAGCAACCTAATTCATTACCTGTTTTGTACCGACATTTGTTGTCTTTTTTCCGTGAAAGACACTCACAAATTTTATGTCATAAATCTTGTGCCAAAGTTTCAACAGATATTGCCTTTGTCCTGTGTCATTTGTGTAGTCATGCAAGCCTAGTGACATTCTTTTCATAGATAAATACAATAAACAAGCTATTTTGACCTGTTTTCAAAGGTGTGCTATGGTTGGGTTCATTGTTATCACTGATCCTGTTTGAGATTTGTTTACATTGTTCAACTGCTTAAGAAAGAATATTAGCAGGGAAGAGGCATTTTGCAGGGCTTTGTCTAAACACACAAGAGTTATTGCCCCTATGTAGAGCAGCAATTGTCTGTATCTTTCAAATGTCAAAATAAAAGTAATAGAGAACTATGAATAAAAGTTAAATCAAGGTACTGTTTGATATCTAATTTAGTTAGTACTCAATGAAATTTTATTGAGTTCCACCTGCCCTAGGTAATTTTAAAATTAGATTTCCTTGTCTTAAAAAAGTTAGTTAGTTCATAAAAGAAATATGAGAGAAAGTTTGAGCAGGGTTGTTTCTCAGTGTAGAGGAGAATGTGGCTGATATTGTAAAATTTTTGTTTATATGTTTTTCATCAAATTAATAACTTTTGATTGAAATTAATCAAATATGTGAATTGAATTTTGGCCATTTTTACTTTTACAGGTATTAATGATTACACTCGCTGTTTCCAGTGTGGTGGTGGATTAAGAAACTGGGAACCTGGAGACAACCCATGGATTGAACATGCTAGATGGTACCCACAGTGTGCTTATGTGCTGGGCAAAAGGGGACTGAAATTTGTAAATGCTGTACTCAAGAAACAAGCTGAACTGGTAAAGAGAGTTTTTATGTGCTGATCATAAGGTGGAGTGTATTATAACGTCATCCATGTTGCATTTACCAATCTTCTAAAATATGGTAATTTTGATATCACTTCTATCAGAAACTCCAAAAACAAACAACAGTGGCCATGTGTAGCAGGATTAACAATAGTTCATGCAAATGTTCAGTTACAATATAACCATATCTACATGCAGTATGAGAAAATATTGAATAGTTACTTTAATAAAAAGCTAGTTTTGAAATATACAATAAAGTTATTACTGTTGTTTCACCCATATAAACATTGTGAGATATAGGTCAGTCATGGGGGCAGTGAGGAAGCCTTAACGAAGAATATGTTGTACCAGGTATTTATAACAATGGAAAATTTGTTAAAATTTACATTGTACAGGGTGAGATCAAGTTCACTAAAATAAATTAAAAATGTGTGATTTTGTATATCTTAACCCCACTAAATGTACCATTACCAAAATGTTGATAAAATTAAAAACCTACTTTTAAGGGAGTGGAATAATAAATGTATGCCTGCAAGAAAATCTTGCTAACCCTAACCCACCCTATCTTCAGCTTTGTTGTATATAACCTACATACTACAAAGTAATTGATATGACTCAAATATGGCATTGTTTTCAATTATACGTGAAGATGTTTTCTTGAATATTGTTTAAAGTAAACTCTATACAAGAAACTGTCAAGTCCAAAACCTCAGTAAGCCAGATTAATTTTCTGGTCCCATATTTTCCATCTTTGAATAAAATCAGCTGTGTAGACTGAAAATATCTCTAAAATGAAAATCTTTGTTTGGTCCTGAGTTTGTTTTTTTTCTTAAGATGCTTCATAGTACAGTTGAACCTTTCAATAGCGACCACCCATGGAAAAAGACCTAACTGATCTTTGTACACAGATGTGTATGCAGGTTCACTTTTCAGACTTGTCTCTTCAATAAATACCATGTACTGAATACCAGTATTCTTTTCCTTATTATTATTATTCTTTTATATATGTACAATTTTATTTATGTGGACTATGGAACAAAATCATAAAATACATGTATATGTTGATCTCTCTCAGTAATGTTTCACACATGATTACTGTATCCTGCTCAGTTTAATACATCCTGTAAATTAAATCATCTCTGACCTTTCAAAAATCTCAGATTTTAGTTTGTTTTAGTGCACCATGACAGTACACTAATTTCACTTCAGATTGACATGTTACATATGGCTGTGAAACAAAAGACTGACTCATTGTTGGCCAACTTGCATAATACGGCTTTGAAACACCTGTTCACACTTAAGACAATATCTGGATTAAATTGTTCCTCATCTCACCAAGATCAAAACACAACCATCTTGTATGAGAGGCCTTAGAGGAAAGGGTATACAAAGAAGCTATTGTTAGTAACATGATCTGAAAGTTTGCCTGCCTTTACACACAAGTTCTTAATATTGACTGACCCCTGATCCTAATGAAAAGGGATGTAACTCATATATGTCCTCAGAGATGAATTCTTTTCATCAGAAATCAGAGATGCCTTTTATTCACAGGCAAAAAAATTGATCTTGGAACTATACTTGTCATAGTGGCACAGAGGGCAGCTCTCGTTTCTGCTGTGACAACATTGCTACCTTTCCTCTCTTGAATTTTACATCATGACACTCTTGAGTTACACTGAGAGTGTGAGCACAAGCAAGTGCAACTGAAACAAGAAATTTTTACAAATCAATTCATATGATTTTATCTAAACAATGCTTTCCACATAAAACAAAGTTTGATTTGCATACATGCAAAAGACACTATTGATACACTCTAGTGAGTGCAAAAGCATTGAGAAACCATTAATTAGTTTGTAAACACTTTGCCCCTGACCATGGAAAGCAGGTGACCATTATATACATGACAGTTACATAGGAAATATACAGGGAGGAGGTAAATTAGAATGGCCACATATACCAGGTAGCCATGTTACTGTTCAAACAGCTTTGACAGCATTTCTGTTATTAGATTACATTTTGATTTTAATCACTACTACACAGCTTGCAGCCCAAAATGCTGAGCGAAATAACAGCTGCAGTACCACAACCACCACCACCACCACCGTAATATCTGGAACTGGCAACAGCTCTGAGTCAGAGTCAGTACGACAACCTATTGCACAGTCAGGTCAGAAACTGCAACAATTTTTAGCTCTCATCAAAATAAGACTGTAAGCTTGTAGTATGTCTTTGTGACCCTCCTACGTCATTTATTGGCTTTTATCCATTAAGTATCCATCAGTTTTGACTGTTTTCAACTTCTTTTCAAAACCTTATTTCATTTTTTTCTTTAAATTTTTTAGGAAATGGTTTTTTTGTATGTACTGTATCAAGTTTGTAAAAGACTGGCCTATATTTTAATTCCTGACCAGAATAATGAAGTCAATATCATTGAAACTTTTTTAGAAATGTTCCTGATGACTAATCTACTTGAATTTAGCAGCAGTAATAAAGGAAAATATAAGCAACAATTGTTCTTTTCTTCTTAAAGTTTCTAGACAGACACTTCATATGTTAAACCCATTATGGCTTTAGCTGATTCCATTGTGAACCCATTAAAAAATGTCAATATGTGTAGAAAACCTGTAATCAGATAAAACCCCAAGTCATTGTGAAATATACTTGTGTGATCCGAATTGATCATGACATGTAAATTCTGTATTTGTCTACATGTTTAAGTTATTTTCTCATTCCCAGACACAATCTTAATTTGTTTCTCTTTAGTTTTAATTCATTCTTGATGAACAACATCCTTGTCAGTTGCCATTGTGGGTAGGGGAATATAGCCCTTGTTATATACGTCAATCTATCCATCAGTCTTGACACTTTTATCCAGAAATATGTTTCTCCAGATTGTTACTCTCAAATTGTTCAAAGTCTTTCAGCTGAGCTTGGTATGCACATCAAACAGGTTGTGTTGAGATGCCGTGTCATGCCTAGGAGTTTCCTCATTCAGTATCTTTTATGTACCATAAGTAGCATCTAAACTGAGTCTTCTGGATGATAGGTTACTAGCATAAGTAGTATATAAATTGAGAGTTCTGAACCATAGGGTTGTTGCAGCAGGAGTCTTCATAAAGGGAGATAAATCATCCCTTGTGTTTAATATAGCTTCACATTCACTAAAAGCAAGAATGTGTCACTTTGCCAATAATCTCTTTATTTTATATTATTTGAATATTTTGATAATATAGACAAATGCAGGTGACCCATAATTTATTTTGTATAAATATTATAAATCAGTTGTCCCAGCAACCAAATATCCAGACAGAATCTGTGTCTGTATAAATGTTATCAATCATTTGCCTTGAAAACCCAATATCCAGACAGAATCCATATCTGTATAAATGTTATAAATCAGTTATCCTGACACTGAGTCTGGATAATCATTTGACTGTATTAATTAGTTTACTGATTCTCATTCAATTAGGCAGTCTCTCTATATATG